>JBBPLC010000698.1:2685-13013 GCA_038089535.1 Hemileccinum rubropunctum
CCCTTCTTTTTCTTCTTCTTCTTCATGTCTTTTTCCTTCTCATAATCATTTCGCTGTAATTGGGGAGATGGACAGTCTGTTGGACGATGTTAACATACTGAACACTTTGTCTCATACTAGTTATGATACTGACTCCAAAGGAGTGTCTCTTCGAAGCACGGCACCAGAGAATAAAAATAGTGTGCTTAATTCTCTGATTACGAACAATTTTTCATTTTTACCCAATTCTCCTTCTAACCCTAACCTTACCCTCAGGAATACCTCTCCTGCTGGGGAATTCAACATTAACACTAACATTTATTTTCAGAAAAATCAAAAATGGCAAAAAACAACAGAAAAAGTGCTCCTCAATTCAGGAGCAGCCCAGACCTTTGTGGACAAAAAATGGGTAATGTCACTTGGTATCCCAACAAAAAAATTAACTTCGCCCTGTTCTATCACTAATGCCAATGGGACCTCTTCGTCCCACAGAACTATCACAGACTATGTTTTGGTCATTTTTTCTTATCAAGGCCACTCTGAAGGAGTTGATGCATTGGTAACCAATTTGGGAACTTACCGTATCTATTTAGGCTATGACTGGTTCCAGCGCCATAACCCACTCATCAACTAGGTCAATAAAGAAATCAAATTTTGTCACTGCACACACAACTACATCACCATCAATGCAGCTGGCTTAGTCAAAGAGGTCTGGAACCCAGCCATATGATCTATCAAAGACGGACTCACAGATAAGGTACCTAAACAATACCATGAATTCCTCAACATCTTCAGCAAGGAAGAGTCTAAACGCATGCCTGTATAAAAACCCTGGGACCATGCTATTGACCTTAAACCAGATTTTGTTCCAAAAAAGGGTCGAGTCATTCCCTTATCCAACACTGAACTTGAAGAAGTCAGGAACTTCATCACCTCCGAACAGGAAAAGGGCTATATCTGCCCCTCAAAATCTTCTCAAACAGCTCCAGTGTTTTTTATTCCAAAAAAAAACTAGCGAGAAACAACTCGTTATGGACTACAGATATCTAAACAAGGGTACCATCAAAAACTCATACCCCCTTCCACTCATTTCTGCCCTTGTTGATTGTCTTAAAGGTACCGACAAATTTACCTGCCTCAACCTTAGGTGAGGATACAACAACGTTCATATCAAAGAAGGCAACGAATGGAAAGCTGCATTCGTTATGCCCCTGGGGGCTTATGAACCAGTAGTAATGTATTTCAGGATGACTAACTCCCCTCCCACATTTCAACAGATGATAAATGATATATTTAACGACATGTACACCACAGTCATTGTCTATCTCAATGACATGTGCATCTTCACAAAAAACAAATCCAACAACAAACATTCTGAGGTCATAAAGGAAGTGTTGCACAGGCTTTGTGAAAATGACCTTTATGCAAAACCCGAAAAATGTGTATTTAATGCTGACAAAGTAGATCTCTTGGGCATGACAGTATCAGCTGACAGCATCGGCATGCAGA
This sequence comes from Hemileccinum rubropunctum, assembly GCA_038089535.1. NCBI lineage: Eukaryota > Fungi > Basidiomycota > Agaricomycetes > Boletales > Boletaceae > Hemileccinum > Hemileccinum rubropunctum. The sequence goes on from JBBPLC010000698.1 coordinate 4,174, forward strand.
ACAACAAGGTCAATGCCATACTCAACTGGCCCATCTCTACAAAGCTCAAGCAGCTTCAATCTTTCCTCAGCCTTTGTAACTATTATTGTCACTTTATTAACAGTTTTGGACAGATCACTCATCCCCTCAACGATCTGACAAAGAAAAACATGCCCTACACCTGGGGGGAGGTACAACAGAAAGTGTTTGATATGCTCAAAAAACAGTTCACCACCACACCGCTCCTTGCCTTTCCTGATGCTTCCAAGGAAATGCGTGTTGAGACTGATGCCAGCAATATTGCTGCTGGTGCAGTCTGTCCTAGGGGAGGATGGCTCTTGGCGCCTCTGCATCTTCCTCTCACATTCATTCTCATCTGCCAAACACAACTACCTAGTCTATGACAAGAAGTTGCTGGCCATCATTCGTGCCCTCAAAGAATGGCGCCATTATTTAATCAGTAAAGCTAACTTCGAGATCTGGACAGATCACAAGAATCTCAAATACTGGAAAAAACCACAGACACTCTCGGGCCATCAAGCCTGCTGGCATGGGCTGCTGCAGGAATTCAACTACACCCTTATTTACAAACCTGGCACCACAAATGGCTGTGCCAACACTCTTTCTCACCACCCTGACCATGGCAACACTGTCAATAAACTGAATGAGAACATCACCATCTTTCCTTCTACCATTCTCCACTCCTCTTCCTTATCTATCCTGGTCGAATTAACCTCTGCAGATGCACACTTACCCTCAAAGAGCTCTCCTGATGCAGTAGGCTTTGACCTGTATGTGTCCATTAATCTTGACATCCCCACCCATGACTAGTGTCTCATCCCCACCCATGTCAAGATCCAACTCCCATCTAGTACCTACAGCAGGATTGCGCCCTGTTCAGGCCTTGCCCTCAAACATAAAATCGACATCATGGCTGGAGTCATTGACACTGATTATAGGGGAGAAATTAGCATAATCCTGTTCAATCATTCTAACTCATCCTTCCACATTTCCAAGTTCGACCACATTGCACAACTAATTATTGAAAAAATAGAAAATTCCACATTAAAAGAAGAAAAGACTCTTGATGAGTCACAACAAAATGACAAAGGTTTCAGCTCCATGGGAGTCAAGGCCATTTCCTCCACATCTCTCTCCCCAAACTTTGAAACTAAATTATCCTTGGAATCTGCTAGATTGAACGTTGATGTGATCAATGAGTACAAATACCATGCAACAGAAAGACTCTTCAGAAATTTGAACAGCATTGTTTTTGTGCCACCTTCCCTTCGCACTGAGTTAATCTCACTCTTTCATGATTCTCCCATCGCTGGTCACTCTGGCCAATCAAATGTTTTCACTGGTGGCCCAGTGCAGCCAAAGACATCACCTCTTATATAGAACACTGCCAGGTGTGCTCCCTCACAAAAGGTTTGTCAAAGCCACCAGCAGGTAAACTTATGCCACTCCCTGTCCCTTCCCACCCATGGGAAGATATCTCTTTTGATTTTATCACAGAACTACCCCTTTCCAATGGTTTCAACTCCATAGGGGTAGTCATCAACCGTTTTTCCAAAGAAATCATTCTTTTTCCCTGTCTTAAAACTACTTCTTCTTTGGACTTCACTGCCCTATTTAGAGATCATGTATGGTGTCTCCACGGACTCCCTAACACTATTCTCTCAGACAGGGGACCACAATTCGTCTCAGAGTTTACCAAAGAACTCTGCAAAGTTCTTGGGATCCAGCAAAAACTTTCTATGACATACCATTCTTAGATGGACGGTCAAATGGAAAGGGTCAACTGAGAAGTTATCATGTATCTCCGTGCTTACATTGCCAAAAAACAGGAGACTTGGGCCTCATGGTTAAAAATGGCACAATTTGTGCACAACAATACCCTCACCACTGCCACATGTACCACCCCTTTTTCGGTTACACGAAACTACTTCCCATGCATGGGAATGAAGCCCACCATCTCCACTATGACTCCTGGGGGGTTGTTTGGAAAAATTATTGGTTGTTCACATGATAAGATCACTTCTACACTCCAGAAAACCCGCGATCGGATGTCACATGCACAAACATCCAAGTGCTCATCAGCCCCTGATTATTCTATTGGAGACCTTGTCTGGCTCTCCACCAAACACCTTTCCCTCCCATACCCTGCACGTAAACTTATGCAAAAGTTCATTGGCCCTTATCACATCCTCCCTAATGCTGTCACCTTCATCCTCCCTTTCTCCGTATCTATTCATCACACTGTCAACATTTCCTGCATAAAACCATATAAAGCTCTGCTAGATGGACAATCCATATATAAACCAGATCCTATCACTGTGACCAAAGATCATCACGAAGAGTATGAAGTTGATCGTATCGTCCAGTCAAGGCTTCATTGCAGGAAATTGCAATACCTTATCCACTGGAAGGGATGGGATGAGGTGGATTGCACCTGGGAACCCACCATTAACCTAAAACATGCACAGGATGCAATCAACGAGTTTCATGCTGCTCATCCCAATGCCCCATGCCCTATTCAGGGCATCTCTGAGCTCGAGTTCACATCTCTTTTTCACCCTTTTGGTCCTTCCTATACTGAATTCACCAATTCTCAGTTAGACCTTGAATCTGGTGAATGGGGGGTAGTGTTATAGTTCAGGACCTATATGCTACATTTTTTTCTTCACTTTTCAAACTTAATGTTTTCTTTTCATTTTCAAAAAGTCACGTGACCATGAGATCCCTCATGTGACCTGAGGCCTAGCCTCATGATGTCATCATGACATCATGCCTCATGTCTTTCATCTCCATCTCTTTTCCCATGAGGACACTTCCTTCTTCCCACATGGACTTCTTGCCATCCTCATGTTTACCTTGTGTTCACCTCATGCTTCCTTTCTCACACCAGCCCTTAACTATTTAGGACTCAGATGACCTACCCTAAACTCATCGCTATTCACTATATAAACCCATCCCTCTCCGTCATCCACTCTTTCCTTAGTCCTATTCACTTGAATCTGTTATGGTTGGTCTGGGTAGGAACAAATGTAGACCTGGGAGACAAAGGATGTCGACTAAGGGGCTTGCTTATCGACGGGACGAGTCATGAAGAGAGGTGACTGGAGACAAGGATGAGTCATGTGGTTAACGACCGGAGACTTCCACAGGGGCTTCCTGAGGTGGACAAAGGATAATCGACCAAGGGGTACCCTTGTCGATGGGACAACCGCAAAGAAGAGCGGCGGGGACGGGTCACAAGGAAGAGCAACCGGAGACAAAGATAGAGCAATGAGCGTCCACTCAAAAGTAGGATGAGTGACTTAGAGAAGTGATGGACGAATGAAGGGAACAAAGATGCTATTCCAGGTAGGTCTAGCTTAGAGAATACAAGGTAGCGACGGCAGGCTTTATATACCTAAGGGAGACTGTGCACAGACCAAGCTATGTAGCAGCAGAAGGTCAGAGGAAACCCAATACGGTAGGTGGAGTAAGGAAGATGATGGAAGTTATTGGAACAAAGGAAACGCAGCTGTCCATTGGAAGGAAGCGGGAGCAAAGAGATAAGAGTTCGTAATCAAGATAACCATCGTGAGAAGAGCGGAAGTAAGCGGTGGTCATTGTGTGAAAGAAAAGCATTAGCAAGAAGTGTAGGATGGATGCTAATGCGAAAGACAAAGAAAAAGTGAATCGTAACATTACCCCCCTACTAGATCCGAAACTCTGGAGAAGGATAATACGTGAAAGGTGTGAGTCAAAAATTGCGGTAGGAGGCACCAGGGGAGCCAGTCATATTGGCATAGGCAGCATCGTCATAGGGATCCTCATAGTTGTATGGGGATGGGGCACGAGGAGCGGGAGAATGAGAGCGTCAGTTGCGACGATGGGGATAGGAGGGCATGACCCGAGAACGAGGAGGGGGAATGGGTCGAGTGAAAGATGTGGAGGAATGGGAGGAACTAGATGGCGAGGAGAAGGGAGGAGGGGGAGTTTGACGACGAAGAGGGCAGCATTGCTGAGTGTGATGTGGAGTAGTTACTAGGCACGAGGGGCATTGGTACCAAGGGCAATCAATACGCCAATGTCCCAAATGATGGCATTCAAAACAGGTTTCGTTGTAGCGGGGGTGAGAACGGGAAAGGGGGGTGTCAGTGAGTTCTCCATAGATGGTACCTCTGGTTCGTATTTTGTGCGCAAGTTCAGCACGTTGGACAGCCATGAGCTCGTCGGGTAGGAGTGGGGAAGAGGACACAGAAGGGGTTTGGTATTCGTCAGAAGTGACGATGGAGGGAGCAATATAAGCAGGATGGGTACGGTTGGGATGAGTGTGGTATTGGTTAAGCTCAAAGAGGTAACAGTCAATGTCGTCAAGGAACTCGGGCATACCGAGTTGGAAGAGAGTAGCAGTGAGGTTTCCCTCAAGGGTCTGCTGGATGTTGCGAACAAAGTTGGCTTGACGGCCGAAGGTTCCTCTGGAGAGGGTCAGGAGGTTGCCGAGACGTTGGACTTGGAGGTAGGCATGGTAGAGGTTCCACAGCGGGGAACCGACGTCGAGGTAGCAACCGAGAGGAATGGCAATGCAGGGGTTCTGGAGAAGGGATGCCTGGCATTCCAGGGTGTGGCCATCAGCGAGTTCTTCGCAGAGGCGATGGGCGTAGAGGGGAATATTGACGGAGATGATAGCAGGGGGTGTGACTGGCGCAGTGGGTAGGGGAGTGTGGTTCCATCCAGGGGACGGATGAGTAGAGGAGGGTTCAGGGAAGGAGTTACGCGGAGGTGGGGAAGAAAGCCTTTCGGCGAGTGAAGGAGAAGAATCTAAGGTAGAAGGAGATAACGAAGAAGGGGAAGAAATGGAGTCAGAGATGGTTTGTTGGGAGGACATGGTGGTGGAGGTTTAGGTTGGGTTGTGAGGGAAGATAAAGGGGTGGAGCTTTTTATAATTTGTGAGGGCGGACTTTGCATGTTTCAAGTCCCATTCAGGGACCCAGGAATCTTCTTCAGTGGAGTATCCTTTCTATCGGATCAGGAAGAAGCGGCGAGATGGAGTTCCACGGTGATGTAGGATCTTTTCAATTTCATATTCTTCTTCGCCTTGGATAAGGTCCAGTGGAGGAGCAGGGAAGTTGGGTCTGTGGATGTTATTCTTGTGATAGGGCAATAGGAGGGAAGCATGGAACGTATTGTGGATTTTCCACGTTTTTGGGAGGCGGAGTTGATAAACGATTGGAGATAGGACCTTGGTTACGGTAAAGGGTCCTTCTCGCTTAGTGGCGAACTTCGGGTTGGCAATAGATTGCTTGAGATTGCAGGCTTCTAGCCACACCTTATCTCCTAGTGCAAAAGGGGTGAAGTTCTTGCGAGTATGGGAGGCCATGACTTGGCGGGTGAGTTCATGGGCAGCTAGAGCTTCATCACGAACTGTGGAGAGGGCTTTGAGTCTTGTTTCAATGGCAGGGAGAGAGGATTCAGGAAGGAGGGAAGGTAGGGCACAGGGTTCAAAGCCCATCATGAGGAAGAACAGGGATTTGCCGGTAACAGAATGAGGGCGGTGATTGTGTGTGAATTGAGCGTGGGAGATCTTTTCAGACCATGAGGCAGGGTTATCTCCACAGAAGATTCAGAGATAGGTTTCGACTTCTTGGTTTACACGTTCGGTTTCCCCATCAGATTGGGGGTGGTAGGCGGTGGAGAGGAACAGGTCGTAGTTTAGGATCTTGTCAAGGGCTTTGGCGAAGGCGGAGGCGAACTGGGAACCACGATCAGAGATGATTTTATCATAGAGTCTGAAGCGAAGGAAGACTTTGTGGAAGAAAAGATTGGCAACTCCTTCAGCGGTGATGGACTTCTTGGTAGGGCATAGAATTACCCCCTTAGTAAGCCCGTGGTCGACCACGACCAACAAGGAATCAAAGCTGGCAGAGAGGGAAAGGTCGGTGATGAGGTCACAAGAGACCTGTTGGAAGGGATGGGAGGTGAGGGAACGGATGGGGGAAAGCGGAGGAACGGTGGGATGTGTATTGACCTTGTTCTGCTAACATGTAGCATAGCCCTCTACATATTTACATACGAAGGAAGCAAGGCCGGGCCACCAGAATTCAGCGGCAACAAGCTGGCAAGTTTTTAGGAATCTGGGGTGTCCGGCAGTTTCATGATTGTGGCAACGTTGGACAATGGAGCGGCAGAGGGAGGAGTTGTTGGGAATATAGATACGGTCCTTGTAGGTCAAGAGACCATTAACATGCTTCCAGTCCGAAAGATGGGAATGGAAGGCAGGGGGAATAGAACCGTCCATAGATTGGAGGCTTTGCAAGACGAGGGGGTCAGAGGCTGAGGCCAATTGAACTTTGTCAGCCAGAGCGGTGTCAATAGCATTAACAAACAAGGAAGGAGGGAGGAGGGTGACATTGTCATTGTCAGGAAAGTCGATAGCAGGGAGTAGATTGAGGCGGCGAGAGAGAGTGTCAGGGCCGGTGAGTTGGGAACCAGGAACATGTCTCATATTGAGATCAAAATCGGCAAGGTTGAGAAGCCATCGAGCTTGGCAGTGGTTCAACGCCTGGGGTTGACAGAAGTATGTGAGGTTCTTGTGGTCGGTGAAGACCTGGACTGGGAAAGAGGAGCCATGGAGATAGTGACACCATGTTTTCAAGGTGCGGATGACGGCAAGGAGTTCGCAGTCATAGATGTCATAATTCCTTTCTGCGGGAGAGAATGATTGAGAGAGGTAGGAACAGGGGTGCCAGTCACCGTTGGAATCTGTCTGGAGGAGGATTCCTCCAGAAGCAAATTTGGAAGCATCGGTGGCGATGGCGAAGGGTGCGGAGAGGTTGGGAAGATGGAGAACGGGTTTGGAAAGGAATCGGGAGTGAAGGGTATCCATGGCTTGTTGGCAAGCAGGGGTCCAGGACCAAGCACAGTTTTTCTTGGTGAGGTCGATGAGGGGGTGGGCAATGTTGGAGTAGTTGGGGATAAAGCGATGGTAGAAGTTGGCAAAGCCAAGGAAGGAGTGAACATCCTTGACTTTCTGAGGGGTAGGCCATTTGGTGATGCCATCGAGTTTGACAGGGTCCATGGCGAGTTGACCGGGTTTGATGATTATACCAAGGTATTCAACCTCAGTAGTGGCGAACTTGCATTTCTCGAGCTTGAGATCGAGATCGAGTTCCATCATGCGTTGCAGGACACATTTGGTGTGTTCCTCGTGGGTGGCGGGGTCGGGGGAGAAGATGAGGAGATCATTCATGTAGATAATGAGCCATCCTTCGGTGATCATATCATGGAAGAAGTCATTCATGAACTATTGGAATGTGGCGAGGGAGTTGGTAAGGCCGAAGAACATGACAGTGGGTTCGAAGAGCCCCTTATGGGTGATGAAGGCGGCTTTCCATTGGTGTCCATCCTTAATGCGGACATTGTTGTATCCCCACCGTACATCAAACTTGGTGAAGACCTTGGCATCTCAGAGTTTATCGATGAGGTCAGAGATAAGAGGAAGGGGGTAGGCATCACGAACGGTGTGTTCGTTGAGATATCAGTAGTCTTGGCAAGGGCGGAGTCTGCCATCCTTCTTTTTGACGAAGAAGAAGGGTGCAGCTTGGGGGGAGTTTGAAGGGCGGATCTTTCCAGCTTTGAGATTTTCTTCTAAGAAGTCTTCAGTGGCTTTGCATTCATCGGGAGATAAGGGGTATATCTTTCTGACTTTAGGGATGAAGGATTCTTTGACATTGATCTCATGATCATAGGGGCGAGAGGGGGGAATGTGGTCCGCGGTTTCCTTGGTGAAGATGGGGGCAAATTGGGAGAATTCAGGGGGAAGGGTGGTTTTCGGCTTGTTCTGTTCGGCTTCCATGGCGAGTTTGGTGGCGGTAGTGAGTTTAGCGATGACGGGAGATCCTTTGGGGATAGAATGGGATTCCCCTTGGATGGTTTGGAAGAGGGAGCGGTTTTCAAGGGCGTGGGAGAGGAACTGTTCCTTGTTCTCTTGTTTGAGGAAGCTGTAAAGGTGATAGTCGTGGATGGAGGATATGTGGACGTGTTGCGGTGCAAGGAAGTGGGAGTTGAGGCGTTTGGAGTCTTTTGTGCAGGAGGCATAGAAGTCATTAGACTCATCAAGGGACTCAGGGATGGAAAGGGTTCGACTTTTCCAGTCGATCATAGGATTGGTGGTTCTCAACCAAGGAAGTCCAAGGATTACGTTAGTTCTTCCGCAGGCCATGACATAGAAGGTGACCTTCTGGAAGATTCCTTTGATGTTGGAATACAAGGTACAGGTATGGGTGATGTTCCCATTCTTGTTATACGAGTGGTCAGCATTGCAGGCGCGGATGGGAGAGGCGAGTTTCTTGGTGGGGAGATGATGTTTTGATACAAAGTCTCGATCGATGCAGGAGATTTTAGCACCACTATCGATAAGGGCGCTGGTGTCGATGGCTTTCTGGGTGTGCGAGGGAACGACTAACTGAATTGGGATTTGCATAGCTTTAGTGGTAGCAGATACTGTTGAAAGCATACAGGTGGTAAGGTAGAGGAATACCTGACACTCACCAAGGTTAGAGGGGTTGGTTACAAGAGATGGTTGTGGTAAGAACACAAGATGCTATTCAAACTCAGATGACTAAGTTCCAACTTATATACTACATAGAGCGTGTGACTATTTCCTAATGAGGTAAGCTACACTACAACTAGTAAGTCATAAGTAGCGTTGAGAGCTACTACATGGTGCTCAATCAACACTCCCCCTCGCTTAGCTGCCTATCTAAGGTGCATAAGCGAAGAGAGCACTCATTCAAGGTGCTATGGGTTGGTCATAGAAGACTAGCCCGAGTTGCGATCTGAACTGATCAAGTTTAACATGTCCAAGG
>JBBPLC010000699.1:0-12999 GCA_038089535.1 Hemileccinum rubropunctum
GGTGGGGAAAGAGTGGAAGTGAGAGGAGGACATCTTGCCTCTTCAAGCAATTTCATCGGCGCGGTCCCACTGCGTCTGGAAGTGGGTTGCCTTCTTGTACCAAGCTGTGATCTTGGTTGGGGGGGTGTCCATGGAGAGGATGCGGCGCATGAGAGAAGGGGGGATTCCAGCGGAGAAATAGTTGATAAGGACGTTTTCGTCGGTGATACCTGCGAGGGCAACGCGGTTTTGGAACGAGGAGATGTAGGAGTCGAGGGATGGTTCATGACACTTGGTTTTAGTGTTAAGAACCATGCGTTTTGTGGCGAGCCAGGCGACGGCGTCGTTGACAGTGTCGTGGTGTTCAAAGGTTGTCTTGAATTTTTTAACAAAATCATCGAAGGTGCCGAGGGTGACGGTGGTTCCGGAAATGGCATTTTGCCGGAAAGTGTTTGCCCAAGTGAGGGCGGGGCCTTTGGTCATGTATGAGAGGGCGAAGATAACTTGCTTCACATTGGTGTCATAGACTTTGTCGTTGATGTGGAGATAGAATTGGACAGTGTTAAGCCATTGGATGGCGGTTTTGTAAGAACCGTTGAATGCTTCAGGGGCGCAGACACGAAGTTCAGTGAGCTTGGTGGAAGACATAGTGGGGGATGGCGGTCTAACGAACGGTGGGGGAGCGGCGGGTGGAGAGAGAGAGATGGAGGGGATATGGGGAATGGGGAATACGGGGGTGGTAGCGACGGGAGTGGGAGACAGTGGGGTAGGTTGACGAGGGATCGTTAGACTGGCAGAGAACTGTTGCGAGAGATTAAGGGTTTCGCTTTGTTGAGCGACAGAGGGTACAAGGGTGTCAGGGTCAAGGTAATCTTCTTCTTCGGAGTCGGGTTGCTCGGAAGAGGAAGAGTCATCGAGTAGTTTTGATCGGGGAGCCGACCAACGAGGATCTGAGCGCGGTGGTTGCGAAATGGTGGGGGACTATGACAGCGATAGCCTCTTTGATGAGAAGCTAGACCTTTTGTTGCGGTCAGTCCGGGTAGGAACGAACGTAGACCTGGGAGACGAAGAGGTGTCGACTAAGGGGCTTGCTTATCGACGGGACGAGTCGCGAAGAAAGGCGACCGGAGTCAAGGACAGGTCGTATGGTTAACGACTGGAGACTTCTGCAGGGACTTCCTGGGGTGGCCAAAGGATAATCAACCAAGGAATAACCTTGTCGACAGGACAACCGCAAAGAAGAGCAGCGGGGACAAGTTGCAAAGAAGAGCGACCGGAGACAAAGGTAGAACGACGAGTGTCCACTCAAAAGTAGGACAGATGACTTAGAGAGCGATTGATGAGTGAAGGAAACAAAGGTGCTATTCCAGGTAGGTCTAGCTTAGAGAATACAAGGTATCGATGGCAGGGTTTATATACCTAAAGGGAACTGTGCATGGACCAAGCTATGTAGTAGCAGAAGGTCAGAGGGAGCTCAATAAGGTAAGTGGTATGAGGAAGATAATGGAAGTTATCAGAGTAAAGGAGATGCGGCTGTCCGTCGGAAGGAAGCGGAACAAAAGATAAGAGTTAATAATCAAGATGACCATCATGAGAAGAGCGGAAGAAAGCAGTGGTCGTCGTGTGAAGGGAAGATATTAGCAAGCAGTGTAAGACGAATGCTAATGCGAAAAGCAAAGAAAAGGTGAATTGTAACAGGACTGGTACGTGTCTGGAGGATGGATCATACTTGTATGAATGCAGGTATGCAAAGTGTGGGTATAATGCAGAGGACAGGTCTGGGGAAGCACACTCCTTTGTGGTGACTCACCCTTGTAATTGTCAGGTGCTGCATAGCAAGCGAAAAACACTGACAGCCTGTTTAAAGGAGTTGTACATGTAATTGTGCTCACAGTTTCAATCACAACTACTGTATGTTTTGGTCCATCCCTCAAAAAGCTGTTCTGCCATGTGCTGCAACCAACACAAAGGTCCCAGGCCATCCAACAATTGACCCATCTGCCAGTGTTCATCCCAGTTCAAGGAGTGGAAGGCTGTCAATGCACACACAGGAAGTGTATTGCAAGACTGACTCGTCACCTGGTGAACTGGGCTGAACAAGCCAAAGTTTGCTGCAATGTGTAATCAGCACCAACCCATCATGGAGGACAAAAGGTGGGTCCAGGTTGTTGCTTCGGTTCGAACCACTGGCACCTAGAAAACTTCTTCATACTAACCAGGGTGCACCTGGGCTTGTACTCCGTCTCATAGCTGGTCGACAATATGAGCATATTGAGCTCTGATCCTGCAATGGCCACCGTATCTAGACCTGGAAGACACCTTTCATTGCAGATAGATCATGCACCATCGCACCATCAGGATCAGGAAATAAGCATCAATAAAAATGACAACATATTGTCCAAGCCCCCGTCATGCTTTGCTAGCATGATTACCACTACAGACAGACCTCTGTACTACTACTTTGTACTAGCACTTCTCTCATCACCAAAAGGTGAGTCAGATGGATACCTTTTTCGAATCCTGCACGCACAAGACAGACATGCTCTAGTTGGGATACACCATCATCTCTGTAAATCATCCACCCTCCATCATCTCCAGGCTGAACATTGGACTCTGCACCTCTATCAGCAGTTGGACAAAGTCCAACTCCCACACGCCCCTCAACTGCTGGCATACCATCTGAAAACTTGATGATGTGCCCCTTTTCTGGATCAATTGCAACTGTTTATTTGTGAAATCTACAACAAACGACCAGGTCTTGCATCAAAGCTCATTCGTACAAGATGGCTGATCTTGGCTGGACATAGCCTGGTTTCCTTGCAGACAACAATGTCATGATCATCCTGCAGCATTGCATGACGAGATATTATGCATACGTGATTCAAATTAGTGCCTTCTTAGAATAATTCATTCATATTTCTAGCTTTCTGAACCTTGTTGCCAGATCGCTCAGAATGCTCTTTGTCCCAACACTCGATATTGACCTTGTGTGGTGTACACACCAACTTATGGTCAATCGATACCAAGGATATTGCAAAGCCCTAATGAATCGGTATGTTGATCAGTAAGTGAAAGTGTTCTATTCTTGAAAATCATGGGTTCACCAGCATGACCAGTTTTCGCTCGCAGCGATGACAAGGTTGAGGAAGATCACCTCACTAGACTGTTCAACATTACCTGTCGTGTTTGGATTGTATGTTATACAATCGCAGCAAGATCCATGACCACACTGATGTGCATTTACTCTCATAGGATTGATATAAAGTTCCCTACACCTCCTGTGGCTGCCCACATCCAGGCATGACTTTCGGCAAATGCTTATGGCATGCCTATGGGAGAAATGAACCTATTGATATGACACTCCAGCCACCAGATACAGCATCACCTGGTATGTGCCCCAGCAACCACAATGTGGTCTTCCCCATGCACCATCACTGATTGTCCACGCAAAAACATGAATGTTGCAGAAAAGATCTGAACATCAACATCTCCAAGAGGCGCAAGAGGCATCTGAACACAGCAAATTGTGGTGAGCGAGCGTTTGTGACCAGCCAGAGCTGTTTCTATGTTGATTACCAAGGTGACCATCTCCATCCTTTTCCCTGTACTCTCAACCAATATATATATATCCAGGTAGGAAGAAGCTGACACAGCTTGAAGTTGAGATCCAACATCTTATGAATGTACACCACCCAAACTTGACTTGTGGTCAAACTTAACTTTCCTTACTTTGGCTGCCCTCAGTTAGCAATCTTATCCGAGCAACGACCTGCCCATACACTTCAAGATGTTTTAGAGGATTGTGACAGCCTTCGAGAAGACAGAGCTTCTGTAAGCTGTGCCACACTTCTGTTGTCAACGATTGTCTCACTAGTGTTCAATGCATAGGATTACCTCACTCAAATACTATCCACTTTGAATGCTGTGCATGCTAGTGATCTCGTCCATCGAAGTATGTCCTCTGCCCCAGAATCATGGTATCAACATATGACGATCTCTTCATCAGGCCTTAATACCTCGTGTATCTTCCTTGCAACCTGTGAGAACAAAAGTCAGTCCAAGCTCATCAAGGTAAGGAAAGTGGGTTATTATGCTTGGATGAAAGACCTACACAAGTTGGAACCATTTTCCTCAGAGTTGGCACTCATTGTTATAGTTCAGGACCTATACGCTACGTTTTCAAGCTTTTCTTCATTCTTTGAACTTAATGTTTTCCTTTCATCTTTGAAGTCATGTGACCAGTGCACATGACCATGAGACATCTCATGTGACCTGAGGTCTAGCCCCATGATATCATCATGACATCACACCTCATGTCTTTCATTTCCTTTTTCTTTTCCATGAGGACACTTCTTTCTTCCCACATGGACTTCTCATTGTCCTCATGGTTGCCTTGTGTTTACTTCATGTTCCCCCTCTCACACCGACTCTTAATCATTTAGGACTCAGACAATAAACCCATCACATTCACTATATAAACCTGCCTCTCTCTGTTGTCTACTTTTCCCTAGTCCTATTCACTTGATTACTCTCCTATCTTAGGGGCCTGGTCATTTGTTTACCACTCTTCTTATCATTCAAATCTTATTCTGCATTTGCTGACTTCATGCCCATTATCACATGCTTCCCATCATAACATGTTTATGCTCTACCTGGGCACTGTCAATTTCCTTGTCACTGAATACCACATATTAGTCCACTTGTGGTTGAACACTCGATCTCGAACAGTGCACACTGTTGCAGAAGTTGCCCGACGCCTAGATTAGGTGTTGTCCAACTTTAGTTGTTTTCAGTTCCACTCTGTTTCACTCATCAACGATGAGCATTCTATCCTGGAAGCTTGGTATGGACTGGCTAAATGATTTTTGCTGGTCTTTTAACTCACTCCATCTTAGGCTCTCAAAGGAAGTTCTCGACTCTGCATTGTCATGCGTGAAGGGCTGTCCCTTCCCTTGTTGTGCTTTGTGCCTCTGAGCCTTATTAAGGTGTTGACTGTAGCACCTGGCCCCAACACACCAATTTCTCTGACATGACCCTTCATGAGGACCCATGATGATATAGAGCACAGTCTGCTCCTTGCAAAACCCAAGGCAAGCAAAGACTGCCCACTTGAATGTCATGAGATCTCATGTACAACACACTATGTTATCCTTGCTGCATTGTGGGAGGGATTTCTGTGTGTGAGTTCCATTTGGTCGCACCTGGACCCATCTAGCCTCGAAGTCTCATTATGGACTGGTTTCAGAATCTCAACTGTATGTGGTGTGCTTGAGAGGTGATTATGATTGTGCACCATGCACTAACCATTTGAGCCGTTCTCCAGTCATGATGGTGGCTGAGTGTAGGTTGTGTGACAAGTTTAGATATATTCACCTCTGACCGTACAGTTTATAGCGTTGCCCTCGATCACATCCAAATTCAAGGAGTCCAATCAAGCCAGCTGGATTGGTACCTCGTATGTTCCATGTTCTGTCTCCATGCACCCACCCAGCCCTCAAAAACATCACATTAGACCTTCTGTCTACTTGCACCTTCACGCCTATCTATGGGTGGCTTTGTACCATTCTCAGCAGACGCGCTGCCTGTCAAACTGTGTTGCTTGTGACTGCCATCAGTACATGATACGGGATGAGAACTACAAATGGAGCACAACACCTAATTTAGGTGTTGAGCGACTTCGGCGACGGTGTGGACAGTGCGATTACGAGTGTCCAGCCAAATATGAACCAGGATGTGGTATTCAGCGACGAGAAAGTTAACGGTACCAAGATAGAGCATAAACGTAGACAACGAGTAGTGTGCGATAATGTGCACAAAGCTGGCAATTGCAGAGATAGGATTTGGAAAGGAAATAAGAGTGGTAGACAATTGAACAGGCCCCTAAGGAGGAGAGTATTCAAGTGAATAGGACTGGGGAACTAGACGACGAAGGGAGAGGGTTTATATATGTAAGTATGGGGAGTTTAGGGTAGGTCGTCTGAGTCCTAATCGACTGAGAGCCGGTGTGAGAAAGAAAAACATGAGGTAGCCATGAGGATGGCGAGAAGTCCATGTGGGAAACAGGAAGCATCCTCATGGGAAAGGGAGTGAAAATGAAAGACATAAGGTATGATGTCATGGTGACATCATGGGCTAGACCTCAGGTCACATGAGATGTCTCATGGTCATGTGTACTAGTCATGTGACTTCGAAAATGAAAGCGTTAAGTTTGAAAGTAAAGGAAAGTGAAAAATGTAGTGTATAGGTCCTGAACTATAACAGTACACTTCTCTATGGGATATCTAGAGGTATGGTTGAATTGACCATCGTGTGATTCATACTTTTATCTATCCTCTCATCCTTACTTTTTCACTCCACACTGATTCAGATGTCTGACACTTGATACTGTCCTCTAGATGGCAGGTATAAGTGGCGGCGCTGTACAATTGCTTGCCATGTAAGTTCATCGCTAGCTGTCTAGACAATCAAGACCTCATCTATACTCTTACCCAGGATCGTCATGGTGGACGTGTACAGTATATGAATATGTTGACAGCATTTTAACCATGTATATCATTCATGATGGTGATTATTCAGGAATGTGGGATGCTGTAAGCATTCAACAACATTTCTCAAGGCGTGAGTTCGCACTTGCATGTGATCCTACACCGTTTCTGACTTGTTAATGTAGCTATAGCTTGGGTTGGGTCTTGGTGGACCAATTGGTGGGATTTTGAGTGATCTGTATGTCCCTGGTTGATGGTGTTGGTTTGTTCCAACGAGGGCTCAAACGATAATGGAGATTTGGATGGTGCATGTTGATTGAGCACCATGTAGTAGCTCTCAACACTACTTATTACTTACTAGTTGTAGTGTAGCTTACCCTATTAGGAAATAGTCACACGGTCTATGTAGTATATAAGTTGGAACTCAGTCATCTGAGTTTGAATATCATCTTGTGTTCTTACCACAACCATCTCCTTAAATCAACCCCTCTAACCTTGGTGAGTGTCAGGTATTTCTCTACCTTACCACCTGTATGCTTTCAACAGTGCATTGCATTTTTATGTCAGGTACTGCTCTTTGTGCTGGTGATGATCCTCATCATGAAGATGCTCTGCTATGTGACACCAGTGAGTGCTTACTCTCCATCGAGTCAATATGGGCCAGTTTAATCAATGCATTGTTTGACAGGGTCAGGGCCAGGGTAAAAGTGAGGTTTTGTCTAGGATCGACTTTGGTGGTTGTATTACCCTCTTCTTCGTGGTCAGTGTAAACTTCCTTTGTCGCTTGTGCTCGCATGACACGGTTTACCTTAGATCAGATCATCCCTTATGTGGCTTAGCATGAAATTCAATGAAGATCTGATTGAGGGCACCTACCAGTTAAAGAGCCAACATAGCAACACCCAGTGCTGATGTGCCAACATTGCCTTAATGGCCTCAATCACTGTTTCATTCTCTATGATCTCGCCTACTACTCCTTATCCGCATTTTGGAATGTAAGTAGTCCATCCTTCGCATGTTTTCAAGGCATTGGGGTAAGGATACCCCGCATATATCCTCACCGGTGCTACTGACCACAATGCTGGCAAACATGTTTGCCTACACTTTTAAATATCTGGGGACTATAACAAAAGTAAGCAAGTGTGTCCTCCCCTTGTACTGTGATATGCTGCTTGATACTGAAAGCTGCCTAGCATTGTGACTCTTGGCAATCATTTTCATTACATATTTTGGGAGCACAATAGCATGAAGATCATCGTCTGGAACATAAATGTTTAGCCATTTTGACAAAATTGTATCACTACCTTATGTTTTGAAAGGATGGTGAGCAACTTATTCTTACTGCTTGGTATTGCATAATTAATGTACTTGAGTGAGTAGGAGGTGTGATGGTAAGGATAATCGCACCATGGATAGGGACAGAGTGACTCCCATATTCATCAAGGAGATCTGCCATTGCTTTGACCAGCTCATAATGACCAGTGCAAATACTACCGAGGATGACATATACACTAATCGTATTTTTGTCGTCAAACTCCATGGGTTTCTTGGGATCCAACTGTTTTTTTTTTTTTTACTCTAGGTGCTGACACTGTGGTACCAGACAGCACCCTACTTTAAAGTAACGGGCAAATTTTTTGAGGGCAACCTGGGCATTTGTGCCCATGATGATTCATTGATTGATATTGGGGCCAGGTTCATAAATGGACTTGCTGGCAGCCTGTGGTGCTCCTGCCAGATGGCGAGACCTCCAAGCTAAATTGGTGGGGCAAAAGGCAGGGAAAGGCCCAACTTAGAGTTAAGGAGAAACACAGGAGGATGCAGTGAGGGTGGTGCCAGATGTGCAGTTTGAGTGGTGCAAGGGTGCAGCATACAACTTTGGTGCTCAAGGTCATGATGGCATACAATTTACAAAAGCAAATGAACTGATAGTGCAAATATACAGTGTGGAAGTAAATTTTGCCAGACCCCCAACCAGAGCACCCCCCTGTGACCCCAGTGGGCAGTGATTCGCATCATGTATTCTTGTAAGTAATACACTGATCATGGCTGACTGACTCATGTGCTGATTCTGCACCATCAATAGAATCATGGGTGCCACCACCATCTCGTTAGACATGTATCCATAGCACAATGAATCATCATCACAACTCCATGTCAAAGTGTGTTCCCCCAGTCCAAGCAAGACTTTGTTGCTCATTATCTTGCCCTCCATCCAAGTTGAGACTAGCACAACATGACAAATGTCCAAGAGTTGGTCTCAGGTCAGATATTCTGGCAGAAAAATTGACATCAGAAGCACTTGGAGATGTTGTGGCATTGCTGACTGCCAGGAAACAACCCCTCTAGGCCTGCCTCCAATGTCATGTCCAACCACCTTCACATTCGGACTCTCTGAGCAGAGCCAAGAATCGGATCACATTGCTCATCCTCAGATGCTAAGGTTACTTACCATATCCGAGTCTGGCAGATCTGTCTGCTAGTGATTGACACTACGTAAGCTGTGTCATCTTTGAAACACAGTTTAGGTCACTACGGCAGTCTGATGACTCAGGAGTAAGTACTGCTTGTCCTAGTAAGCTAATCGCGAGCATTAATCAATGAGCTTTGATTCTCACCTTGCCAGGCATTGCTGAGACTTGAGATCCAAGTAATTTCAAGCTTTCAAGTCACTGCTGGCAAGTCAGACTAGGAGCCACAACAGAAAACTTACATAATTTGTTTGGCCATGGAAATCCTCTCTTTGGGCATGCATGAGACGTCATCATCCACAACAACAATGCATCCAGCGCAACTACAGAGGATTGTGCACAAACAGATATGTGACAGGTGGTGGTTCAGGAAGGCATGCTTGTCATAGGAACAGAATATGGGTCGTTGATCATGGTGTCACTGGACGCAGCAGTGCAACTACATCCCATGCTGGTCATGGCAGTGAGCATTGAGAAAGTGAATGCAAGATCTCAGTCAAGCTGTGCAACAGGGAAACCACTCCTCCTACCAAATTCGAACCCACATTTACCAGTCTAGATATGGTACAAGGTACAAACAAGGCAATACAAGTATTAAACTGAAGTTGTGGGGTGGTTCCACGACCTGAAAGCAACAAACTTTATGTGATGAGGGGATGATCTTCAATCTCTATGTGCGAACAAGTGATTTTTCTATGACCCTTTGAGTCAATCTCTAGGGAAACTCAGGAAAGCAGCACAAATGACGTACCTGTGGGGGGCACTGTAATGAACAGGTATATACCATTTAGGTTCCTCTTCTACACCAAGGACTGTCTTCCATCATTCCAGCTGAGTGGCTAGTAGCTGCCATTTTTTCGAATTCCAATTGTTCGTGATCAAAAGACAATGGCTGTATCTGAATCTGGTGTCAGACGGGTCATCGATGATGTGTCATTGCAGTCCAGGCAAGCACATGAGGAACTGAAAAACAGCACTTTGGAGTGTAAATTTAGCTAAATAGGAGATGTGATCAGTATCATTTCCTGTGTGAGGGGGAGTGTTGTAGTTCAGGCTACAACACTACTGTTTACCACTACATTCTCTGGTTTCCCCTTCACCCAGACTTATGGTCTTCACTTTCGAGGTCATGTGACTAGTTCACACCATCACGTGACTTGACCACCTTTTATCTTATCTATTGTACCTTAAGGGCATGTGCTAGTTCCCATGATCACAAGCCTATAGGCCACTCTGGACTATGCCTAGATCCATGATGTCATTATGACATCATGCCTTGCTGCTACCACATTCCTTACCTTAGACCTACCCTAGAGTACACTGCTTGGTCTGTGCACTCTCGGTAGACACTATATATAGGGTAGCAATGTGACTGGGTTAGCTAGTTTTATTCATTTGTCTTACCCTCCATTGTATGGGGCCTGAGCACACTTGAGTACTGCTCACTTTCCCTTCCTTTGCCAGTTGACCACCATTACAGGGTCATTGTTGTATCTATCGTTCTTGGTGACATTGGCCATTCTAGCTTAAGGCTAGGCTGTCCTCATCTTGGGGTTGATTCTGCCTTGTTTGCCATTCCACTCTGTTATAGGGAGTGCACCATAATGGTGTCTGTTAGAATCCTGAAACGGGGTGAGAACTACAAATGGAGCACAATACCTAATTTAGGCGTTGAGTGACTTCAGCAACAGTGTGGACGGTGCAATTACGAGTGTCCAGCCAAATGTGGACCAAGATGTGGTATTCAGCAACGAGAAAGTTAACAGTACCAAGGTAGAGCATAAACGTGGACAACGAGTAGTGTGCGATAATGTGCACAAAGCTAGCAATTGCAGAGATAGGATTGGAAAGGGAAATAAGAGTGGTAGACAATTGAACAGGCCCCTAAGGAGGAGAGTATTCAAGTGAATAGGACTGAGGAGACGACGACGAAGGGGGAGGGTTTATATATGTAACTAAGGTGGGTTTAGGGTAGGTCGTCTGAGTCCTAATTGAATGAGGGCCAGTGTGGGAAAATAGAACATGAGGAAAAGGTTAGGTAACCATGAGGACGGTGAGAAGTTTGTGTGGGAAGATAGAAGCATTCTCATGGGAAAGGAAACGGAGATGAAAGACATGAGGTATGATGTCATGATGACATCATGGGCTAGACCCCAGGTCACATGAGAGATCTCACGGTCATGTGCACTGGTCACGTGACTTCGAAGATGAAAGGGAAATGTTAAGTTCAAAAGTAAGGAAAAGTGAAAAACGTAGTGTATAGGTCCTGAACTATAACAAATCCATTTGCACACTTCTGGTGAGTGTAGGGTTTCATTTCACCACACTGGTGTTTTCTTGTGGCATTTTCTTTGCTTTCTTGAGAGGATAGGTAATGTCATCCAAGTTATCCTCCACTGCCTTGTTGCAGATGTTGCTGTTGATCTCTTGAAGCTCTGTGGTTCGCTTCTTACCCTTGCCTCCATGGATTGACTGGACAAATGATGTTATAGTTCAGGACCTATGTGCTACATTTTTCACTGTTCCTTCACTTTCATACTTAACAATTTCTTTTCATTTTCGAAGTCATGTGACTCAGTGCACATGACCATGAGACCTCTCACGTGACCTGAGGCCTAGCCCATGATGTCATCATGACATCATGCCTCATGTCTTTTATCTCCATCTTTTCGCTCACATGAGTATGCTTCTCTTCTCACATGGACTTCTCGCTGTTCTTGTGTTCACCTTGTGTTTTCCTCATGTTTATTATCTATACTGGCCCTAAACTATTTAGGACTCAGATGACCTACCCTAAACCTGTCACTATTCACTATATAAACCCGCTCCCCTCTGTCATCTACTTTTCCTTAGTCTTATTCACTTGAATCCCTCTCCAACTTTGGGGCTAGTTTCAACTAGAGTACCATTCTTGTATCCTTCTTCCTTTATCCTACTCTGCCTTTGCTGAACTCATCCTCATAAACAGACACTACTCATTCTCCCTTGTACATGCTTTACTTGGGAACTGTTCACTTCCTTGTCATCAACTATCACGTCTTAGTCCATGTCTAGCTCGACATTAGGATCCACACAGTATACACAGTTGCTGAAGTTGCCCTCCACCTAGATTAGGCTGAGTCCTCCTTAGTTGTTTCTTTTGTCATTTAACCCAGTTTCAAATGACAATCTGTCCTGTGTTGTAGTTTGGGCTATGACACAACCACTTACCATTACATTCCTTGATTCTCTTTTACCCAGACTTACCATTTCTACTTTCAAGGTCATGTGACTAGTTCCCACCATCATGTGACTTGGCCACAATCTTATCTTATCTATTGTACCTTAGGGTCACATGACTACTCACATGACTGCAGGCCTGGACTATGCCTAGATCCATGACATCACTATGATGTTGTACCTCACCACTACCACATTCCTTATATTAGACTTACCCTAGAGTACACAGCTTGGTCCGTGCACTCTAGCTAGACACTATATATAGGGTAGCGATGTGACTGGGTTAGCCAGTCTTATTCATTTGTCTTACTCTCTGTTACGATTCATCTTTTCTTTGCTTTTTCGCATTAGCATTCGTCCTACTCCTCTTGCTAATACCTCCCTTTCACACGACGACCACCGCTTCCTTCGGCTCTTCCCACGATGGTCATCATGATTACTTAACTCTTATCTTTCTTTCCGCTTCCTTCCGACGGACAGCCGCACTTCCTTTGTTCCAATAACTTCCGTTATCCTTCTCACACCATTTACCTTATTGAGCTTCCTCTGATCTTCCACTACTACATAGCTTGGTCCATGCGCAGTTCCCTTTAGATATATAAACCCTGCCGTCGATACCTTGTATTCCCTAAGCTAGACCTATCTGGAATAGCACCTTTGTTCCCTTCACTCATCAATTGCTCTCTAAGTCACCCGTCCTACTTTTGAGTGGACGCTTGTCGTTCTACCTTCGTCTCCAGTCGCTCTTCTTTGCGACTCGTCCCCGCCGCTCTTCTTTGCGGTCGTCCCGTCGACAAGGGTATCCCTTGGTCGATTATCCTTCATCCACCTCAGGAAGCCCCTGC
>JBBPLC010000700.1:0-12984 GCA_038089535.1 Hemileccinum rubropunctum
CATCAGGGTCTTTAGCAGGGGTGCAGGTGGGGGTGGTGAAGGAGTGGAAATGGGAAGAGGATGTCTTGCCTCTTCGGGCGATTTCGTCAGCACAGTCCCACTGTGTCTGGAAGTGGGTTGCCTTTTTGTACCATGCCATAATCTTGGTTGGGGGGGTGTCCATGGAGAGAATGCGGCGCATGAGGGATGGGGGAATTCCCATGGAGAAGTAGTTGATAAGGACATTTTCGTCTGTGATACCTGTGAGGGCAATGCGGTTTTGGAATGAGGAGATGTAGGAATCAAGGGATGGTTCATGACACTTGGTTTTAGCATTAAGAACCATGCGTTTCATGGCAAGCCAGGCAACGGCATCATTGACAGTGTCGTGGTGTTCGAAAGTTTTCTTGAATTCGGCGATGAAGTTGGTGAAAGTGCCAAGGGTGACAGTGGTTCCGGAAATGGCGTTTTGCCGGAATGTGTTTGTCCAAGTGAGGGCAGGGCCTTTGGACATATACAAGAGGGCAAAGACGACTTGTTTGGCGTCAGTGTCATAGACTTTGTCGTTTATGTGGAGATAGAATTGGACAGTGTTGAGCCATTGAATGGCGGTTTTGTAGGAACTGTTGAAGGCCTCAGGGGTGCAGACACGAAGCTTGGTAAGCTTGGTGGAAGACATAGTGGGAGATGGTGGTCTAATGAATGGTGGGGAGATGGCAGGTGGAGGGAGAATGATGGGAGGGATATGGGGTATGTGGAATACTGGGGTAGTAGCAATGGAAGTAGGGGATGGTGGAGTAGGTTGGCAAGGGATCGTTAGACTAGCGGAGAACTGTTGCGAGAGGTCAAGGGATTCGCTTTGTTGAGCGACAGAGGGTACAAGGGTGTCTGGGTCAAGGTAGTCTTCTTCTTCAGAGTCGGGTTGCTCAGAAGAGGAAGAGTCGTCAAGTGATTTTGATCGGGGAGCTGACCAACAAGGATCAGAGTGTGGTGGTTGTGAAATGGTGAGGGACTATGACAGCGATAGCCTCTTTGATGAGAAGCTAGACCTTTTGTTATGGTTGGCCCAGGTAGGAACAAACGTAGACCTGGGAGATGAGGAGTGTCGACTAAGGGACTTCCTTATCGATAGGACAAGTCACGGGAGAGACAACTGGAGACTTCCGCAGGGGCTTCCTGAGGTGGACGAAGGACAATTGACCAAGGGGACCCTTGTCAATGGGACAACCACAAAGAAGAGCGGCAGGGACGGGTTGCTATGAAGAGCAACTGGAGACGAAGGAGAATGACGAGCATCCACTCAAAAGTAGGATGAGAGACTTAGAGAAGTGATGGATGAGTGAAGGAAACAAAGATGCTATTCCAGGTAGGTCTAGCTTAGGGAATACATGGTAAAGGTAACAGCCTATATATACCCTGGGTATTGGTGCATGGACCAAGCTGTGTTACAGCAAAAGGTCAGAGGAGTCTAAGTAGGGTAAGTGGAGTGGGAATAACAGCGGTGTAAAGATGTCATCAGAGAGAAGAATGAGGCTGTCTGATAAGAGATAAGGATAAGTAATCAGAATGATCATCATGAGAGAAGAGCAGAAGTAAGCACAATGGTCGTTGTGGGAAAAGGCAAAAGCATGAGTCACGGACAAGATGTGACAAGAAAGGAAAAGAAAAGAGTGAATTATAACAGTGTCTGTGGTTTCTTCCAATGCTCGAGATTTTTGTGATCTGTCCAAATCTTGAAGTTAGCTTTTCCAATTAAATAATGGCACCACTCCTCAAGGGTGCAGATGATAGTGAGCAACTCCTTGTTGTAGATGGGATAGTTGCATTCAGTGGCTGAGAAAGAATGTGAGATGAAGGTGCAAGGGTGCCATGAGCCATCCTCCCCTAGGACCGATAAGACTGCACCGGTGGCAATATTGCTGGTGTCAGTCTTGACACACATGTCCTTGGAAGTGTCAGGAAAAGTGAGGAGAGGAGCTGTTGTTAATCGTTTTTTAAGCATATCAAACGCATTTTGTTATGCCTCCCCCCAGGTGTATGGCACTTTTTTTTTTGTCAGATCATTGAGGGGGCAGGTGATCTGTCCAAATCCATTAATGAATTGGCGGTAATAGTTACATAAGCTGAGGAATGATTGAAGCTGCTTGAGCTTCATAGGGGTGGGCCAGTTGAGTATTGTGTCGACTTTGTTGTTTTGCATGCCAACACCGTCAGCTGAGACAGTCATGCCTAGAAAATCTACTTTATCAGCATTAAATATGCATTTTTCTGGTTTTGCATAAAGATCATTTTCATGAAGCCTGCACAAAACTTCTCTTACAACCTTGGAGTGTTCATCATCAGATTTGTTTTTTGTGAAAATGCAGTTGAGGTAGACAATAACTGTGGTATACATGTTGTTAAATATGTTGTTCATCATCTGTTGAAATGTGGGAGGAGAGTTAGTCATCCCAAAGTATATCACTACTGGTTCATAAGCCCCCAGGGGCATTATAAAAGTGGCTTTCCATTTGTTGCCCTCTTTGATGTGGACATTGTTGTATTCCCATCTAAGATCAAGGCAGATGAACTTGTCCATGCCTTTCAGGCAGTTGACGAGGGCAGAGATAAGAGGAAGAGGGTAGGAGTTCTTGACTGTCCCTTTGTTTAAATAGCAGTAATTCATTACAAGGCATTTTTCGCCAGTTTTCTTTGGAATAAAGAATATGGGAGCTGTTTGGGGTGATTTAAATGGGCGAATGTAGCCCTTTTCTTGTTCCGAAGTAATGAAGTTCCTGACTTCCTCTAATTCAGCATCAGATAAAGGAATGACTCAACCTTTCTTGAGAACAAAGTCTGGTTTTAGATCAATTGCATGATCCCATGGTTTGCGCACAGGTATGTGTTTAGATTCTTCCTTGCTGAACACATCCAAAAATTCATGGTACTGTTTGGATACCTTTTCTGCAAGGTCTTCCTTGATGGAACAGATAGCAGGGTTTCAGACCTTGTTTACTAGGCTGGCTGCATTAATTGTGACATAGTTGCAGGTGCAGCGGCAAAATTTGATTTCTTTGTTGACCCAATCAATTAGGGGATTATGACGCTGAAACCAATCATATCCTAAATAAATATGGTGAATGCCTAAATTGGTTACCAAGGCGTCTACTCCTTTGGAGTGTCCTTGATATGAGAATACTACAGAGATGTAATCGGTAATAGTTCCATGGGACAATAAAGTCCCATCGGCATTAGTAATGGAATGGGGAAGAGATAATTTTTTTGTGGGAATGCCAAGGAACATTACCCATTTTTTGTCCATGAAAGTTTGAACTGCGCCAGAATCTAGGAGCACCTTTTCTGTTGTTTTTTGCCATTTTTTATCTTTCTGAAAGTAAACATCAGTATCAATGTCAAATTCCCCACCAGGAGAGGTATTCCTGAGGGTAAGGTTAGGGCTAGGAGATGAATTGGGTAAAAAAGAAATTGTTCATAACCAGAGAATTAAGCACATTTTTTTTATCCTCCAGTGCTGTGCTCCGAAGAGACACTTCTTTGGAGTTGGTATCATAACTAGTACAAACAAAATTGTTCAGTGAGTCAACATCACCAGACAGACTGTCCATCTCCTCAAGTATAGCAAACCAATTAAAGAAAGAAGAAGAAGAAGGATGAGAAGTAGAAATTGGGTCTGTAGCCAAGTAGGTACCTCTCTCTACTCGGCTTTGCCTTTTCCCTTGAGTTCCTCAGCAGTAAGTTGGCAAGCCCGGGACTCAAACATGTCGAGGTAGTAGGCTTGCGTTTCTTTGGTCATCCACAGGAGATTTCTGGAACCTTGGGCAGCCTTGGGGACTATGGTGATGGAGGTGGTGTGAGCGAGGGGAATTTCTCACAAGGGAGCAGGGTGAGAAGGCACATAGCGGGTGCAGCCAGTGACGGGGTTGAAAATGGGTTGGCTGCAGGGTTTGCATGGTTCCTTGCATGTGCATGATAAATGACCAACCCTGTCACAATTATAGCAGGTTCTTGATTCCTGCTGGGTTGGTTGGACAGCGTGCATGTCTATTGGAGCTCCTTGGCCTGGTTGCATACCCACTTCTGTAAAGCAGGGTTCAAACTGTCATTGTTGCGGCTGCTTACTCCTTTCCAACTGCATCCTTTCGAACATCTTACCCATTTTCATCGCTTTCTCCTGCCAGGTTGCAAGCAAGTTGGTGAGGGTGGGACTTCTTGTTGACAACTGAAAGTAAATATTGTAGTCAATCCATTTTTTGTAGAGATGGAGGACATTGTTGTCATGCTTTGACAAGTCCACATCTTGCTGAAGGAGCTCAAATTGCTGTGTAAACACCTCTATCGGCATCAAGCCTTGCCAAAGGTTAGTGAGCTGAATATATGATTCCTCTTTGAGCACATTGACTCAGAAGTGCTCTTCTACTTCCTTTTTTAACTCCTCCCAGGTTGGCTATTCCAGAGCAGAGTTCTTTTTTTGATATTTCTCCAGGATGATCCTAGAGAATGCTTCAGCTTTGCCAACCATTCAGAGAAGAACAGTGGCGGTCTGCTGTCGGTCATCGAGACCTCCTTGACATTGCACCCATGTCATGATTTTCACCCACCAGGGGCAAAAGGTTACGCAGTTGCCATCCCAGGTGCTGGGATCGGCAATGAGCTTGGTGGGCAGGGACAAGGTTCTTGTCATGGCTGCCTCAGTGAGTTGTTGTGTTATTTGTTGTTGCAATAGTAACAATGCTTGCAACAGAGCAGTCATATTGGCCATTGTATTTCAAATGTCAGCCCATGTTATGTTTGGGTCGACCAGTGGAGCAGCTTGTTCTCCTTGCTGGGACATGGCTTAGAGAAATTTTGAGGGGCAGCAAAGAAGGGTTTTAGGACAAAGGCGAGAGAGTGTGGCGAAGCAGGTGGTCTTAAGGTAGATGTTTCTAGGGTTTCGGTGGTACTTTTTGCGCTGACGGCACACAGGGATAGAGGCTGGAATGGGTTGGGGAATAGGAGAGATGGTGCAAGAAGAGAAGGAAGGGGAAGGTGAGAGAATTTGGGGAACTTGGTCAATGGGGGTAAACTCGCGAGCAGGGATTGGCTCTGGGAAGTATTCCCGTTCAGGAGTGAAGATATGAGTGGGCTCTGGTGCAGGCAAGATACGGATGATGTGAGTGGCAGTGTAGAGGTTGATTGCACCTGTAATGGAGTGGAATGGCAAAGAACCAACTTCAACGAGGGTGGCCTAGCCTCTAGCTAGGATGGCCCAAGTGTCACCTAGAATGATAAATATGAGGAGAAGCCTGATAACAGTGGCAAGCCAGCGAATGAGAGGAATGAGCGGTGCTCAAGTGTACTCAGGCCCCACAGTGTGGAGGGTAAGATAAATGAATAAGACTGGCTAACCCAGTCACATCACTACCCTATATATACTACTACAGAAGAGTGCACAGACCAGGCCATGTACTCTAGGGTAGGTCTAAATGTAAGGAATGTGGTAGCGGCGAGGCATAATGTCATAATGACATCATGGATCTAGGCATAGTCCAGCATGGCCTGTAGGCACATGATCATGGGAACTAGCACATGCCCCTAAGGTACAATAAATAATCAGAATAGTGGCCAAGTCACATGATTGTGGGAAGTGGTCACGTGACCTCGAAAGTATAAATCATAAGTCCAGGTAAAGGAGAATCAAGGGAACGTAACGGTAAGTGGTAGTGTCATAGCCCGAACTACAACAGCAGCTAGCTGTTGTTGAAGAGCGAGGTGGTTGGCACAAGCATGAGAGTGCATATATGAGTAAGGTGAGGAGAAGCTAAACAGGATCAGCCTCGTGGCAGTCCTATTCAAGTGAAATGGGATAAAACTTAAAACTGGAGCACAACACCTAATCTAGGCATTAGGCAACTTCTGCTATGATGTAGACTTGTCAGGTACAAACATCTAACCAGACATGTACAAGAATGTGATAATTGAGAACTAAAAAGTGTTATAGTTCAGGACCTATATGCTACATTTCTCATTTCTTCTTCACTTTCGAACTTAACATTTTCTTTCTCTTTTCGAAGTCACATGACCAGTGCATGTGACCGTGAGAAACCTCACGTGACCTGAGGTCTAGCCTATGATGTCATCATAACATCATACCTCATGTCTTTCATTTCTGTTCCCTTTCCCATGAGGACGCTTCTCTTTTCCCACACAGACTTCTCGCCATCCTCATGGTTCCCTCATGTTCTTCCCTTCTCACACCGGCCCTCAATCAGTTAGGACTCAGACGACCTACCCTAAACTCTCCGTACTTACATATATAAACCCTTTCCCCTCATCGTCTATCCCTCAGTCCTATTCACTTGAATACCCTCCTCCTTGGGGCCTGTTCACTTGTTTACCACTCTTCCATACGTTCTTCTCTACTCTGCAATTGCCAGCTTCGTGCACGTTATCGCACGCTATTCGTTGTATCTGTGAATGCTATATCTCGGAACCGTAAACTTCCTCATCGCCAACTACCACGTTCTCGTTCACATCTGGTTGGATACCCGAAACCGGACCGTTCATACCGTCGCTGAGGTCGCCCAACGCCTAGATTAGGTGTTGTGCTCTTTTAGTTGTCTTTGCCCATTTCAAAAAGTTGATGGTGCCCAAGTAAATCATGTACTGGGCATGAAATGAATTATGATGAGCATGCAGTAATGTTGCATGAGAGACGACAAATGCAGAGTAGGATTGGTAGTAGTAAGAGTGGTAGACAAGAGAACTAGCCCCAAAGGTGGAGAGGATTCAAGTGAATAGGACTGGGAAAAGTAGATGACATGAAGAGAGAGTTTATATATGTAAGTAAGGGAGGTTTAGGGTAGGTTGTCTGAGTCCTAAATGGTTTAGGGCTGGTTGGGAAGAGAAGACATGAGGTAAGAGCAAGGTAAACACGAGTACGGCAAGAAGTCCATGTGGGAAAGAAGAAACATACTTGTGTAAGTGGAATGACAGAGATGAAAAACATGAGGCATGATGTCATAATGACATCATGGGCTAGGCCTCAGGTCACATGAGTGGTCTCACAGTCACATGCACTGGTTACATGACTTCAGAAGTGAAAAGAAAACATTTTAAGTGTGGAAAGTGAAGAAAGAGTGAAAATGTAGTATATGGGTCCTGAACTATAACAACACTACCCCCTATTCACCAGATTCAAGGTCTAGCCATGAATCAGTGAATTCAGTATAGAAGAGACCAAATGGATGGAATAAGGAGAGGAATTTGTTGTCGAAGATGCCCTGAATGGGTTGTGGGATGTTTGGATGAGAACTATGAAAATTGTTGATAGCATCCTCTACTCTCAGCCAAGCATTGCAAGGCCCATTTAGACTTTGCCTATGCCCATAGGAATTGGACTATGGATGATTGGAAAAGGGTAGTATGGTTTGATGAGACCAAAATCAATCACCTAGGGTCAGATGGACACAAATGGGCATGGAAAAAGTCAGACGAGTGTTGTAGTTCAGGCTACGACACTACTGCTTACTGTTATGTTCTCTGTCTTCGCTTTATCCCAGACTTACGATTTCTACTTTCAAGGTGACATGACTTGGCCACTCTTTGTTATCTTATCTATTGTACCTTAGGGGCATATGCTAGTTCCCACAATCACATGCCTACAGGTCAACCTAGACTAGCCTAGTATTATAGGATTCGCGATACACAACTACTATAACACTAGGACGCTTATCTTATCTTATCAGGTAGCATCTCACGTGACAACCCCCACAGCTAGGCTTAGGGTCTAGGACCGCACCTAGACTGGTCATGTGACATGACGTCATCATTGGGCCTGGAGCCATGACCTCATCAGTCTAGGCTATGACATCATCAGTGATGTCATGCCTCACGGTAATCACATGGACACCTCATGTTACCTTAGTCATCTTACTATAGACCAGCCCTCACGCATACAGGGAGCCTCCCCTAAACCATACCCTTACCTATATATACCGCAGATCCTCCCTGTATTTACCTTAGTTCTATTCACTTGTATCTTGCCCAGTTCCCCACATTCGAACTGCCTGAGGTACATAGTGGAAGTCCTCCCTTCCATTCATTGCCAGGTTATGCCATCCCATTATGAAAGGCACTCGTCATCGAACCCTTCACCCTCCTCGTTGGCCTTATCTATTGGCTAGATGCCACTCATCGTCATTGCCAGCAGGAACCTTCCCGCAAGGCAGATGGAGCAGCCTCGTTTGCCGTTCCACTCCGTTACACCTAGATCCATGACATCACTATGATGTCATGCCTCACCACTACCATGTTCCTTACTTTACCTACCCTAGAGTACACAGCTTGGTCCATGCACAATAGGGTATCACTATATATAGGGTAGCAATGCGACTGGGTTAACCAATCTTATTCATTTGTCTTACCCTCCACCTAGTGGGGCCTAAATACACTTGAGTACTGCTCATCCTTTCCTTTTGCTAGTTGACCACCATTATAGGGTCCTTGTCATATTTATTGTTCTTGGCGACATTGGCTATCCTAGCTTGAGGCTAGGTTATCCTTATTTTAGGTTGATTCAGCCTCATTTGCTGTTCCACTCTGTTACAGTGAGTGGAACAGGATGAAAACTAAAACTGGAGGACAACACCTAATCTAGGTGTCAGGTGACTTTGGCAATGGTGTGTACTTGACAAGTATAGATGTCTAACCAGATGTGTACGAGAGCGTGGTATTTAAGGACAAGGAAGTTAATGGTGCCCAAGTAAATCATATACTGGGCAGAAAATGTGGAATGACGAGCATGCAGTAACATTGCATGAGAGACAGCAAATGCAGAGTAGGATTGATAGTAGTAAGAGTGGTAAACAAGAGAACCAGCCCCAAAGTAGAAGAGGATTCAAGTGAATAGGACTGGGAAAAGTAGATGATGAGGGGAGGGGGTTTATATATATAAGTAAAGGAGGTTTAGGGTAGGTCATCTGAGTCCTAAATAGTTTAGGGCCAGTTTAGAAGGGGAACATGAGGGGAAGGCAAGATAAACACAAGTGTAGCAAGAAGTTTGCGTGGGAAAGGAGAAGCATACTCATATGAGTGAAAAGACGAAGATGAAAGACATGAGGCATGATGTCATGATGACATCATGGGCTAGGCCTCAGGTCACGTGAGAGATCTCACAGTCATATGTACTTGGTCATGTGACTTTGAAAGTAAAAAGAAAACATTTAAGTATGAAAACTGAAGAAAGAGTGAAAACGTAGTGTATAGGTCCTGAACTATAATAGTGAGGAGCTCAATGACAGATTGGTAGAAGGAACTGTTAAGTTTGATAGTGGTTCTGTGATGATGTGGGGCTGTATGACTTGGCAGAGAGTTGGATTTGCCACCAAGATTGATGGTAGGATGGATAGGGATCTCTATCTCCAAATTTTAAAGGATGAGCTCTAGCAAATCCTCAACTATTATGGGCTCAATCCTCCTAATACCATCTTCCAGCAAGACAATGATCCAAAATACACCTACAAAAAAATCAAGGAATGGCTAGAGGAGCAGGAGTTTAGGACTATGGTCTGGCCTACACAGTCTCCAGACTTAATTCCATTGAAAACACTTGAGGCTACCTCAAAAGAAGACTTGCAGAGCATGAACATCCTCCTAAGGGTATTTTGGAGTTATGGGAGAGAATTCAAGTGAAGTGGGAGAAGATATCAGTAGAGGAGTGTCAGAAGTTGATTGAGAGTATGCCTAGAAGGATTTAGGCAGTGATTAGAGCCAAAGGAGGATATACCAAGTATTGATTTTGTACAAATACCCTAGTCCATCTCAAAAGTATTATAGTTTGTGGACCTTATGCTACATTTTTCACTTCTCTTTATCTCACATGACCTGAGGCCTAGCCCCATGATGTCACTATGACATCATGCCTCATGTCTCTTTAATCTCCATCTTTTTCTCACAAGTACACTTCTTCTTTCCCACATGGATTTCTTGCCATACTTGTGTCTTCCTTATTGTTCCTTATCTAACCTAGCCCTAAAGACTTTCAGACTCAGATGAACCACCCTAAACCCTACATACTTACATATATAAACTCTCCCCCTTCATCATCTTTCTCCTCAGTCCTATTCCTTTGTTCTCCTCTTCTTCTTAAGAGGCTGGAAACATCACAAGTACTACTCTTTTACTTTCTTACTTCAAAATCCTACTCTGCATTTGCCGTTGTTGTGCTCATTATTGCACACTTTGAATGATACATCTCACATTGTTTGCCTTCTACACTTTTGGTCTCATCATCATTGTCCATCTCTGGGCTGACACTCATACTCAATCCATTGTCACCACCATTGACCTTGCTGTTCCCCTAGAGTAAAGGGTAACATCTTGTTTGTTGTCTTAGTCCCATTACAAAAAGTACAAAAAGTGTTACAATGACATGTCTACTTTAAAATACTCATATTTTCCCATCCCTTGGGCCAAATCACATGATCCAGGGACCATTTGGTAGCCAAGGGTCTATACCTCCCATGCTATCAAATGTTATTTTACCTACACTACAAAAGTATCAAACATTGTAACACTTTTTGGAGTCACTGTATCATCATCCACACATTCACTCATTTGTTACAGGTTGCAAGCCAGTGTTACTATATCAGCTGCAGTAATTGAGGACACCATCAGCAAATTCAATGTTGAGCATGAGCAAGGTGCTACTAACAAGATACAGGACTCTGATGAAGGGGAAGGGGAGGAAATTGATGGGGAGTGATGGTGTGGTGGGTGAGCTTTGTTGCTGCTGATAGATGCATAGTATACCTGGCTGCTATAAGATGCTATATAGTGTCTGTAGACAATACCACTGTGTGCTACAGTTTGCTACATCAAATCTTTTTTGAGTTGAAGCCACTACAGAGTGCAATAAAATGGGGGGAAGTCTATGGAGTCTACAGTTACTATACATGCTACAAAGTACTATGTTGAATTTTGCTTTTTCCTGATGCTACTAAATGTCAGTGCATCTTTTCAATCATCAGAATCATCAGGATGACAAACAATCTCATGACTATGTCGCTAAGTATTGGTTCTGACCAGAAAGTGTGCTTTTTGAGATTGAAAACTAATGAAGTTTTGGATATGACAGACTCGATCCCATTGAACACCTCGAACATCACATCACATGACCATCTCAGAGCATATCAGATTTTTACGGTTTTTGTGATGAACTGACAGTATGTTACCACATTTAGTCCGACTCGGACATTTTCACCCGACTTAAATTCTGCAAAACGAGCCATGAAACACAGTGATTGACAGGGTACGCCGGCTAGGTTGCCGCCGCAGCTTACACCGCTTATAGTCTCGAGATAAATCGGCCACGGCAGGCGTTCCAACAACCTACACACTAAATGGCCGCGGCGACCTACCTGCTCGTGACGGTTCCAACCCTTCTCGTTTTCTACTGGTTCTTCTGTAAACGTTCCAGGAGGCTCTCTCCAGGGCCGAAAGGACGCTTCTTGGTTGGCAATATTTCTGATCTCATGCTTTTGGGTGCGGAGAGGGCTAAAACCTATGTAAAGTGGTTTGAAGAGTATGGTATGCAATGAACCATTCTAACCTCTATCTCGTGTTCTGAGTGGTCGCCGGTAGGCCCTATCATGCATTTGCAAGTGTTTTGGAGCCATACGATCATCCTAAACTCGGCCCAAGCTGCATCCGATCTCATGGACAAGCGTGCCGCCATATACTCTCATCGACCACGAATGCCCATGCTCGCTGAACTGTGAGCATCAATTTGGATTCTTAATAGCTGTGACGATGACGCTCTTTCAGTGTAGACAATGGCTGGGTTCTTACTATTGCCTCAGGGGAACCGCACAAGGAGCGGCGATCCCTTGCACAGCGCTACTTCCTTGCACAACTCAAGGATTGGCAGCATGTTCAGCTGGACGGTTGCAGGACTTTGCTCCGCAACCTTCTTGCTAATCCGCATGACTGGGCTGCGTTTATTCGCCTGTAATTTTTGTCTTTTTGCGTGATTTCTTGTTGAATTTATCCTCGTCCCCTCAGGAATATTGCATCAACCATATTACGGATATGCTATGGCTACGAGGTCGCTTGCGCTGATGACAGTCTTTTGAAGCTTGTAGAAGATGCAGTCGAAATGCCCCGAAATGGCCCCTACTTGGTCGATTTCTTCCCGTTGCGTGAGCAGTATTTATCTTCATAAACGACTCCATGCAAATAATTCTACAGTGAAATATTATCCTAGCTGGTTACCGGGTGGTCGGTTCCAGAAGGATGCTGCAGAGGCCAAGACAGCACAGCGGCAATTCCGTGACAGACCATTTGACATGGTACGCAAGGAAATGGTATTGTCCCCTTTCCTTTGCAATACTGCGCGTAACTCAGTTGGTGCTTCGCTTTTAGGAAGCGGGAACAGCGTCCCCCTCATTCATATCCACGCTTTTGAGCGAACTGGAACCGGACGAAGACCTGGAGCATTCACATCAAGCAGAACTCATTCGTGACACGGCTGCGGTTATGTACGGCGCTGGCATGGATTCGGTAAGTTGTTCCCCCCCTGACGCCCGTGCTAAATTGATCAGTTAAGACGCTTTCTTTCGCACATACGTTCTTCGGGGTCATGGTTTTGCACCCTGACGTGCAATGCCGAGCCCAAAAGGAGCTGGATATGGTGCTTGGCGAGGACCGGTTACCAAATTTTGATGATCGCCAATCGTTACCGTTCATCGATGCCATTGTTTTGGAGATTTTCCGATATAACGTAGTCACTCCGATCGGTACGATATCCCACTTGTCAGACTTCGTTTCGAGTCTCTCACAGACACCCAGGCTTTCCTCACATGGTTATCCAAGAAGATGATTATCTCGGTTACTGGATTCCAAAAGGATCCACGGTGTATGGAAACATGTGGTATGTGATCCTGCAGTCATCGCATCCGACACTGTCTCACTTTATCAGGGCAATCTTGAGGGATCCCGTGGCATTCCCGAATCCAGAACATTTTGATC
>JBBPLC010000701.1:0-12918 GCA_038089535.1 Hemileccinum rubropunctum
GCCAGTAACCAGATTGAAGATTGGCTGGCTGCAAGATTTGTGTGGTTCTTTGCATGCACGCAACAAGTGACCAACCTTGTTGCAATTGTAGTAGGTCCTTGCCTCCTGCTGAGTTGGTTGGACAGCATGCATGTCCATTGGGGCTCCTCAGCCTGGTTGCATGCCTACTTCGGTGAAGCAGGGTTCATATTGTCATTGCTGCAGTTGCTTGCTTCTCTCCAACCGCATCTTCTTAAACATCTTACCCATTTCCACCGCTTTCTCCTGCCAAGTAGCAAGTGAGTCAGCGAGGGCGGGGCTTCTTGTCAACAACTGGAAATATATGTTGTAGTCAATCTGCTCTTTGCAGAGGCAGAGGACATTGTTGTTGTGCCTTGACAGATCTGCGTCCTGCTGAAGAAGCTCGAACTGTTGAGTAAAGACCTTGATTGGCATTGAGCCTTGCCAAAGGTTGGTCAGCCAGATATAAGATTCTTCCTTGAGGACATCAATATGGAAATGGTCCTCAACTTCCTTTTTTAGTTCGTCCCAAGTGGGCCATTCAAGGGTGGACTTCTTTTGATATTTTTCCAGGGTGATCCTGGAAAATGATTTGGCTTTGTCTACCATTCATAAGAAAACAGTGGCCATTTGCTGGCAGTCGTCAAGACCTCCTTGGCATTGTACACAGGTGGCGATCTTTACCCACCAGGGGTGGAAGGTCGCGCGGTTGCCGTCCCAGGTACCCGGATTGGTGATGAGCTTGGCAGGCAGGGTTGATGAACGTGTCATAGCTGCCTTGGTGAATTATTGAGTCATCTGCTGTTGCGTTAGCAGTAATGCTTGCAAAAGAGCAGCCATGTTGGCCATTGTTGCGCGGATGTTGGCCCATGTGACATTAGGGTCAGCTGAAGGAGCAGCTTGCTCACCTTGTTGAGACATGGCTTACAAAAATTTGGATGGGCAGTGGAGAAGAGCTTTTGGGTGGAGGCGAGAGAGTGCAGTGAAGTGGGTGGTTTCTAGACAGATGTTATGAGGGTTTTGGTGATACTTCCTGCATTGATAGTGTGCAGGGGTAGAAGCTGGTACTGGTGCAGGGATGGGAGAGATGGTGCGAGAAGAGAAAGAAGGGAAAGGGGAGAGAATTCATTGGTATTGCTCGATAGGAGTCCACTCATGAACAGGGAGGGGCTCTGGGAAATATTCCCATTCGGGAGTAAAGGTACATATGGGCTGTGGTGCTGGCGAGATGCGAATAATGCAGGTGGTGGCGTAGAGATTTAGAGCAGCTTGTTGTTGTTGGAAAGTGATATGGTCTGCACAAGCACAAGAGTACATAAGACAATGAAGGCGAGGGGGAGCTAACAGGATCAGCCTCGCGGGAGTCCTATTCAAGTGAAATGGGATGAAAAGAGCAACTAGAGCACAACATCTAATCTAGGCATTGGGTGACTTCAGCGACTGTGTGAACTTGACAAGTCCTAACATCAAGCCAGATGTGAACAAAGATGTGGTAATCGAGTACGAGAAAGTTAACTGTGCCCAGGTAAATCATGTACCAGGCAGATATGTAACGGAGTGGAACTGCAAGAACCAACTCCAATGAGGGCAGCCTAGCCTCTAGCTAGGATGGCCTGAGTGTCGCCAAGAACGATAGATACAATAGTGGCCCTATAATGGTGGCTAGCCAGCAAAAGGAAAGGATGAGCAGTACTCAAGTGTATCCAGGCCCCACTAGGTGGAGGGTAGAACAAATGAATAAGACTGGCTAACCCAGTCACATCGCTATCTCTATATATACTACTACAGAAGAGTGCACGGACCATGCTGTGTACTCTAGGGTAGGTCTAAGGTAAGGAATGTGGTAGCGGCGAGGCATGATGTCATAGTGACATCATGGATCTAGGCATAGTCCAGAGCGACCTGTAGGCACGTGATTGTGGGAACTAGCATGTGCCCCTAAGGTACAATAAGATAAGATAATCGTGGCCAAGTCACATGATCGTGGGAAGGAGTCACATGACCTTGAAAGTAAAGATGGTAAGTCTGGGATAAGGAGAATGCAATAAACGTAGCAGTAAGCAGTAGTGTCATAGCCTGAACTACAACAAGACATATGTAATGATGAGCAAGCAGTAATGTTGCTCAGGAGACAGCAAAGGCAGAGGTAGATTGAATCAATGAGTTGTTCACGATCTCAATGATGAAGAGTAGGCAAAGTGTACAGGAGTGGTAGACAAGAGAACCGGCCCCAAAGGTGGAGAGAATTCAAGTGAATAGGACTAAGGAAAGGTGGATGACAGAG
Source organism: Hemileccinum rubropunctum (assembly GCA_038089535.1). NCBI lineage: Eukaryota > Fungi > Basidiomycota > Agaricomycetes > Boletales > Boletaceae > Hemileccinum > Hemileccinum rubropunctum. The sequence continues at coordinate 2,285 of JBBPLC010000701.1, forward strand.
AGGAGCGGGTTTATATAGTGAATAGCGATGGGTTTAGGGTAGGTCATCTGAGTCCTACATAGTTAAGGGCTGGTGTGAGAAGAGAAACATAAGGTGAACACAAGGTGAACATGAGGATGGCAATAAGTCTGTGTGGGAAGAAAGAAGCGTTCTCATGGGAAAAGAGACAGAGACGAAAGACATGAGACATAATGTCATGATGACATCATGGGGCTAGGCCTCAGGTCACATGCAAGATCTCATGGTCATGTGCACTGGTCATGTGACTTCGAAAATGAAAAGAAAATGTTAAGTATGAAAAGTATGAAAAGTGAAAATGTAGCATATAGGTCCTGAACTATAACACTATCTTGGAACTGTCAACTTTATCATTGCCAAATATAACATTCTAGTCCACATCTGGCTAGATACTTGTCATCGTCAAGTTCACACTATCACTGAAGTTGCCGTTATCCTAAATCAGGGTAATGTCTCCTTGTTTAGTTTCTGGTCCATTTCAATTACCACATTCTTGTACATGTCTGGTTATGTAACAGAGTGGAACGGCAAACGAGGTAGCTCCATCCGTCTTGTAGAAAGGTTCCTGCTGGTGATGATGACAAGTGGCATCTAGCCAATAGATATGGCCAATGAGGAGGAGGAAGGGTTCAACGATGAGTGCCTTTTGTAATGGGATGGCATAACCCGGCAAGGAATGGAAGGAGGACTTCCACTGTGGCTCTCAGGCAGTTCGGACGTAGGGAATCGGGCAAGAGACAAGTGAATAGAACTGGGGAAAGTACAGGAGGGGACTATGGTATATATATGTAAGGAGACGGGTTTAGGGGAGGCTCCTGTACTATAGAACCAGTGTGGGAATACATATGATAAGGTAACATGAGATGTCCATGAGGTAGTCGTGAGGCATGACATCACTGATGATGTCATAGCCTAGACTGATGACGTCATAGCTCTAGGCCTAACGATGATGTCATGTCATGTGACCAGTCTGGGTGCAGTCCTAGACCCTAAGCCTAGCTGTGGGGTTTGTCATGTGAGATGCTACCCAATAAGATAAGATAAGCATCCAAGTGTTATAGTAATCATATTGCGAATCCTATAACAGGTTAGATGTTCGCAATCACCGAGTTCATACCATCACAGAAGTTGCAGTTGTCCTAGTATAAAGGTCAACCCCTTCTTGAATAGTTTAGTCCTGTGTCACTTGAATAGAACCACCACAAGGCTGAACCATTATCTTTCCCTCTTGCCTTTGTTATATGTGTAATGGAGTGGAACAGCAAATGAGGCTGCTCCATCTGCCTTGTGGGAAGGTTCTGTTTTAGTTCAGGACCTATATGCTACGTTTTCAACTTTTCTTTATTGGACTTCACAGTTCCTTTTCATTTTTCGAAGTCACGTGACCAGCACACATGACCATGAGAACTCTCACGTGACCTGAGGCCTAGCCCATGATGTCATCATGACATCATGCCTCATGTCTTTCATTTCCATTCCCTTTCCCATGAGGACGCTTCTTCTTTCCCACACAGACTTCTCACCATCCTCATGGTCACCTTGTGTTTGCCTCATGCTTTCCTCCTCACACTGGCCCTTAACTATTTAGGACTCAGACAACCTACCCTAAACCCATTGCTATTCACTATATAAACCTATCCCCCTCTGTCGTCTACTTTTCCCTAATCCTATTCACTTGATTACTCTCCTATCCTAGGGGCCTGGTCAATTGTTTACCACTCTTCTTACTCTCAATCTCACTCTGCATTTGTCAGCTTTGTGCATGTTTTTGCATGCTACTTGTAACATGTTTTATGCTCTACCTGGGCACTGTAAATTTCCTCATTGCAGAATATCATGTCCTTGTCCACATTTGGTTGAACACTTGTAATTGCACTGTATACACTGTTGCAGAGGTCACCCAACACCTAGATTAGGTGTTGTCCAACTTTAGTTGTTTCTTCGCTCACTCCGTTTCACTTGAATAGGACTGCTGCGAGGCTGATCCTGTTAGCTCCCCCTCGCCTCCGACATCTTATGCACTCTCATGCTCGCACAGACCACCTCACACTCCAACAGCAACAAGCCGCCATCAACTTCTACGCCACCACTCATATCATCTGCATTTTGCCTGCACCAGAGCTGCCCTGTCTTTTTGCTCCCAACTTCATGCACTACCTAGGCAAACTCCCGCCGACTTACAACGAGGTCGACCCCAATGACCACCCCATTGAACAACCCCATGAGTACTTCCCCACACCAATCCCCTCATGAGAAGTAACTCCTGCACCGTGTTCCCCATCCTCTTCTTTCTCTTCATGTGCCGTCTCTCCCATTCCTGCACCTGTACCAGCTCTACCCCACGCACATCGTCAGAGCAAACTCCGTCGCAGGGAACTCAAGAACGTTCGTCCTAAAACAGAACATTTCGCCACATTCTATCACCTCCGTCCTAAGTCTGTACTCTGCCGCCCCACCAAGTTTTTATACATCATGTCACAACAAGTGGAGCAAGCAGCCCCTCCCGCCGACCCTAACATCACATGGGCCAACATTCAAAACACAATGGCCAACATGGCTGCATTACTCCAAGCATCTCTTTTATCGCAATAACAGATGACGCAGCAATTCACCGAGGCAGTAACGGCAAGACCCTCTTCCCTGCCAACCAAGCTCATCGCCGATCCCAGTACCTGGGACAGTAACCGAGTTATGTTCTGCTCCTGGTAGGTGAAAATCATGACTTGGGTCCAATGTCAAGGCAGCCTCAATGACTGACAACAAACTGCTGCTGTCCTCCTTCGAATGGTAGGCAAAGCCGAATCCTTCACGAGGATTACCCTCGAGAAGTATCAAAAAAAGAATTCTGCCCTGAAGTAACCATCTTGGGAGGAATTGAAGAAGGAAGTTGAGGACCACTTCTGCATAGATGTCCTAAAAGAAGAATGGTATCTCAGGCTGACCAACCTTTGGCAAGGCTCGATGCCAATCAAAGTCTTCATGCAATAATGTGAGCTCTTATGACAGGATGCAGACCTGTTGAGGCATGACAACAATGTCCTCCGCCTTTACAAGGAAAGGATTGATTATAACATTTACTTTCAGTTGTCAACAAGGAGTCCCGCCCTTGCCAACTCGCTCACCACCTGGCAAGAGAAGGCTGTGGAAATGGGCAAAATGTTTGAGAAGATGTGGTTGGAAAGGAGTAAGGAACCACAACAAAGACAGTTTGAACCCTGCTTCACCGAAGTGGGCACACAACTGGGCCGAGGCACCCCAATGGACACTCATGCGGTCCAATCAACCCAACAGGAACCAAGAACCTGTTATAACTGCAACATGGTTGGTCACTTGTCCCGCGCTTGTAAAGAACCTCGCAAACCACGTGGCCAGCCTATCTTTGACCCAGTCACTGGTCACACCCACTACACCCCACCTCATCCCATTCCTCTTCATGAGATCCTGCTCACCTCTACCACTTCCATCGCTGCGGTCCCTGAAGCTGCTCAAGGTCCTGGAAATCCACCTTGGATGACCAAAGAGGCCCAGGTCTATTACCTGGACATGTTTGAGTCCCAGGCTCGCCAGCTCGCTGCCAAGGGACTAAAGGGAAAAGGCAAAGCCAAGTAGAGAGAGGTACCTACTCAGCCAAGAACCTTTCCTTTTCATCTTCCTCTTCTCATTTTTCTCCTTCTTTTAATCATTTCACTGTACTCGGGGAGATAGACAGTTTGTCAGGCGATGATGACATACTGAACAATTCGCTTTGTAATAGTTATGATACCGACTCTGAAGGAGCGTCTCTTTGGAGCACGGCACCGGAGGATAAACATAGTGTGCTTAAATCTCTGGTTACAAACAAATTTTCTTTTTTACCTGATTCATCTTCTAACCCTAACCTTACCCTCAGGAATACCTCTCCTGCTGGGGAATTTGAGTCGACAAAGAAACCAAATTCTGTCATTGCACATGCAACTGCATTACTATTCACACAGCAGGATTAATTAAAGAGGTCTGGAACCCAGCTATCCGTTCCATCAAAAAAGGACTTGCCAACAAGGTACCAAAGCAATACCACAAGTTCCTTGACATTTTTAGCAAAGAAAAATCCAAGTGCATGCCTGTATGAAAACCCTGGGACCATGCTATCAACCTCAAACCCGACTTTGTGCCAAAGAAAGGTCATGTAATTCCTCTTTCAGATGCTGAACTAGAAGAAGTCTGGAACTTCATTAATTCTGAACAAGAAAAGGGCTACATACACCTATCAAAGTCCTTTCAAACCGCCCCAGTCTTCTTCATCCCAAAGAAAACTGGTGAAAAATGTCTAGTCATGGATTACCAATATTTAAATGAGGGTACAGTAAAAAACTCATATCCTCTTCCACTTATTTCAGCACTCGTCGATCACCTTAAGGGCGTGGATAAGTTTACCTGCCTTGACCTAAGGTGGGGCTACAACAATGTTTGCATCAAAGAAGGCGATGAGTGGAAAGCAGCGTTCATAACGCCCCTGGGGGCTTACAAACCAGTTGTAATGTATTTTGGGATGACTAACTCTTCTCCCACCTTTCAACAGATGATGAACGATATTTTTAACAACATGTACACTGCGGTCATCGTTTACCTTGACGACATGTGTATTTTCACAAAAAACAAATCCAACGAGGAACACTCTGAGGTTGTAAAGGAAGTTTTGCACAGGCTACACGAAAACGATCTTTACACAAACCCCGAAAAATGCATATTTAATGCCGAAAAAGCTGACTTTTTAGGCATGACGGTATCAGCTGACAGTGTTGGCATGCAAAACAACAAAGTCAATGCAATACTCAACTGGCCTGCTCCCACAAAGCTCAAACAGCTTCAATCCTTCCTCAGACTCTGTAACTATTATTGTTGTTTTATTAACGGTTTCAGACAGATTGCCTGCCCCCTCAACAATCTAACAAAGAAAAATGTGCCATATACCTGGGAGGAGGCACAACAAAACACGTTTGATATGCTTAAAAAACAGTTTACCACCACTCTCCTCCTCGCTTTTCCTGATGCCTTGAAGGAGATGTGCATTGAAGCTAACACCAGTGATATCGCTACTGGCGCAGTTTTATCCATCTTAGGGGAAGATGGCTTGTGGTGCCCTTGCGCCTTCCTCTCACATTCATTTTCATCTGCAGAATGCAACTACCCAGTCTACGACAAAGAGTTGCTCACTATTATTCGCACCCTCAAAGAATGGTGCCACTATTTAATTGGAAAAGCTAACTTCAAGATTTGGACAGATTATAAAAATCTCGAATACTGGAAAAAACCACAAACACTCTCGGGCTGCCAAGCCTGCTGGCACAAGCTACTACAAGAGTTCAACTACACTCTTATTTATAAACCCGGCACCACGAACAGCTGTGCCGATGCCCTCTCCCATCATCTGGACCATGGCGACACAGTCGACAGGTTGAATGAGAATGTTTTTCCTTCCACTGTTCTCTGATCATCCTCATTATCTATCCCAGTTGAATTAACTTCCACAGATGCTCGCTTGCCCTTGAAGGACTCTCCCCTCCCGACGCCGCAGGCTTTGACCTGGACACATCCGTTGATCTTGACATCCCTGCCCACAATCAGTGCCTCATCCCCACCTGTGTCAAGATTCAAATTGCACCCCATTCGGGCCTTGCCCTCAAACATAACATTGACGTCATGGCTGGAGTCATTGATGCCAATTATAGGGGAGAAATTGGTGTAATTCTGTTTAACCACTCTGATTCCCCTTTCCACGTTTCCAAATTCAACTGTATTGTGCAACTAATTATTGAAAAAATAGAAAACCCAACATTAACAGAAGAAAAAACTCTAGAGAAGTCACAGTGAAACGACAAAGGCTTTGGCTCCACAGGAGTCAGAGCCATTTCCTCTACATCACTTTTCCCGAATTTCAAAACTAAATTATCTTTGGAGTCAGCCAGATTGGATGTTGATGCTATCAACAAATATGAGTACTACACAAATGAAAAACTCTTCAGAAATTCAAATGGCATCATCTTTGTACCTGCACATAACAACACTCTTACCACCACCATGGGCACCACCCCCTTCTCAGTCATGTGAAACTACTCACCACGCATGGGAATGGAGCCCACAATCTCCACTATGACTCCTGGGCGGTCATTCAGTAAAACTATTAGTCACTCCCACAAAGAGATCGCTGCTACGTTACAAAAAACCCACGATCAGATGTCGCACATACAAACATCCAAGCACTCTTCCACTCCAGACTATTCTATTGGAGATCTCGTGTGGCTCTCCACTGAACACCTTTCCCTCCCCTACTCCACATATAAACTTATGCAAAAATTCATTGGTTCTTACCATATCACTGCCGTACTCCCTAATGCTGTCACCCTTGCCCTCCCTTCTTCAGTTTTCATCCATCCCACAATTAATATTTCTCACGTCAAACCCTACAAAGCCCTGCTGGACAGACAATCTGTATTTAAACCAGATCCTGTCACCATGACCGAAGACCGTCATGAAGAATACAAAGTTGATCACATTGTCCAGTCAAGACTTCACCGTGGGAAGTTACAATACCTCATCCACTGGAAGGGATGGGACGAGGTGGATTGCACCTGGGAACCTGCCGTTAACTTAAAAAATGTTCAAAACGCAATTGCCAAGGTTCATGCCTCTCATCCAAATGCCCCACGCCCTATTCGGGGAATATCTGAAATTGTATTTACATCCCTCTTCCGTCCATTCGGTCCCTCCTATACCAAATTCACTAATTCTCGACTAGATATCAAATCTGGTGAATGGGGGGTAGTGTTATAGTTCAGGACCTATACACTACATTTTCAACTTTTCTTTATTGGACTTCACATTTCCTTTTCATTTTTCAAAGTCATATGACCAGCACACATGACCATGAGAACTCTCACGTGACCTGAGGCCTAGCCCATGATGTCATCATGACATCATGCCTCATGTCTTTCATTTCCATTCCCTTTCCCATGAGGACGCTTCTTCTTTCCCACACAGACTTCTCACCATCCTCATGGTTACCTTGTGTTTGCCTCATGCTTTCCTCCTCACACCAGCCCTTAACTATTTAGGACTCAGACAACCTACCCTAAACCCATTGCTATTCACTATATAAACCTATCCCCCTCTGTCGTCTACTTTTCCCTAATCCTATTCACTTGATTACTCTCCTATCCTAGGGGCCTGGTCAATTGTTTACCACTCTTCTTACTCTCAATCTCACTCTGCATTTGCCGACTTTGTGCACGTTATCACACACTACTTGTAACACGTTTTATGCTCTACCTGGGCACTGTAAATTTCCTTGTTACAGAATATCATGTCCTTGTCCATGTTTGGTTGGACACTTGTAATCACACCGTACACATCATCGCAGAGGTCGCCCAACACCTAGATTAGGTGTTGTCTGACTTTAGTTGTTTCTTTGCTCACTCCGTTTCAGGTTCCTGCTGGCAATGACGATGAAGGTGGCATCTAGCCAATAGATAGGCCAACAAGGAGGGAGAAGGGTTCAACAACAAGTACCTTTCATAATGGGATGGCATAATCCGGCAAGGAATGTGGGAGAGCACACATTTGGTTTCTCAGGCAGTTCAGACATGAGAAACCAGGCAAGATACAAGTGAATAGAACTAAGGAATAAGTACAGGAGGGGTCTGTGTATATATAGTGAAAGGGGACAGGTTTAGGGGAGGCTCCTGCACTATAGGGTCGGTATGGGAATACTAAGATAAGGGTAACATGAGGTGTCCGTGCGATTACCATGAGGCATGACATCATGTCACATGACCAGTCTAGGTGCAGTCCTAGACCCTAAGCCTAGCTATGGGGATCGTCATGTAAGATGCTACCCAATAAGATAAGATAAGTGTCCCAGTGTTGTAGTAAACATATCGCAAATCCCACAACAATATGCACTCTTGAGACAATGCTGATCATCTTGTACTCCATCAACAACAAGCAGCTCTTGTCTTCCATGCCGCCTAACAACAATCAACTCCACCTCCAGCCCTTCCCAACCACCTCAGCCCCAAGCATCCCAATTTTGACCCCAACAACAACTGGATCCTACCACATCAGCTCGCTCTTATTTGAACCTCTACCCTAGCTCCTTCCCTTGCTCATGCCCTCTTTTCCTCTCCCGCTCATATCCCAGCTCTTGTGCACCATCAGTGCAAAAAATACACTCACAACCCCCATAATGCTTGAGTTGGCTACATTACCCCTAGCTTTGAACATCTATTCAAACTCCACCCCTGCAATAAACTCCACTGCCCCACCAAAATTCTTGTAGAAAATGTCTGAAGGAATGAAAGGTGTACCACCATTACCTGCCAACCCTAACATTACTTGAACCAACATTTGCAACACCATGGCAATGATGGCTACCATGCTTCAAAACTTGCTGCTGGCACAGCAACAAATCACTCAACAACTGGCAACTGCTGTCACTATCATTACTCCTTCACCTTCATTTTCTCTGCCCACTTGCCTTATTACTAACCCCAGCACATGGGATGGGAATCACTTCTCTTTTCACCCCTGGTGAGTGAAAATTGCAACTTGGGTCCAATGCCAAGAAGCTTGGACAAACAACAGAAAACCACAGCCATTCTCTTATGAATGGTGGGCTGAGCAAAAGCATTCTCACATGTGATGCTCAAAAAATACCAAAGGAAAAGTTCTCCTAGTGGATGGTCACCTTGGAAGAACTAAAAAAGAAAGTAGAGGATTACTTCCAAATTGATGTACTCACTGAGGAAAGTTACCAATGCCTCCTCAATCTCTGACAAGGCAACTTGTGAGGTGTTTACACAACAATTTGAACTCCTTTGACAAGATGTGGGACTGTCGGTTATCGACAATAACATTCTCTGACTCTATTAAGAACATATCAACTACAATATATACTTCCAGTTATTGATATAAAACCCCACCATCACTGATGATCTTCCCACTTGGCAAGAAGAAGCACTTAAGATGGGAAAAATGTTTGAAAAGATGCAGATAAAGCAAAGTAAGCAACTGCTCACAAGGACCACTGAACCACACTTCACAGACATTGGTACCCAACTGGGCAGAGGCACCCCAATGGACACCTGTGCTGTTCAACCTCAGCAAGAAACTCACTCTTGCTACAACTGCGGAAAGCCAGGCCACCTCTCCTGTGCTTCCAAGGAGCTGTGCAAACTGAGAGATTGCTCTATTTTTGACCCAGTCATGGGTTATACCTGCTACACTCTGCCATGCCCTGCTCCTCTCTGTGAGATTCTGCTCACCCCCACCACTGCTATCACCACCATCCCAGAAATGGCACAAGGTTCCCCAAATATAGTTCAGGACCTATACACTACGTCTTTCACTTTTTCTTTACCTTCACACTTCACACTTTTCTTTTCACTTTCGAAGTCACATGACCAGTGCATGTGACTGTGAGACATCTCACATGACCTGGGGCCTAGACCATGATATCATGCCTCATGACTTTCATCTCTGTCTCTTTGTTCACAAGAGTACACTTCTTCATTCCCACATGGACTTCTTGCCATACTCATGTTCACCTTGCACTTTCCTCATGTTCCTTATCTACACTGGCCCTAAACTACTTAGGACTCAGACAACCTACCATAAACCCATCGCTAGTCACTATTTAAACCTGCCTTCTCTCGTTGTCTACTTTTCTTTAGTCCTATTCACTTGAATCCTTCTCCACCTTTGGGGCTAGTTTCACTGCAAGTATCACTCTATACTTTCTTCTCTCAAATCCTACTCTGCCTTTGCCAATCTCGTCCTTGTAAAATGGACACTACTTGTTGTTGCCCTTGTACATGCTTTACTTGGGTACTATCCACTTTCTCGTCATTGAATACCACATCTTGGTCCATGTTTGGCTCAATGTCAGGACCCACACCATTCACACAGTTGCTGAGGTTGCTCTCCACCTAGATTAGGCTGAGTGCTCTTAGTTATTTCTTGTTGTTGTTCACCACCGGTTTCAAGGCCCAAGCCCATTATCTGGACATGTTTGCGTTATGTGCTCAACGACTCACTGTGGCAGGGTTGAAGGGAAAAGGGAAAGCTGAGTGAAGCTGGGAAGTCCTCACTTGGCTAAGAATAATTTTTCATGTTCTTCTTTGCCTTGTTCTCCTTCTTTTGAATGATTTACTGTATTAGGGGAGATGGACAGTTTGTCAAACAACGATGACTCACTGAACAATGTTGATAGTTATGATACCACCTTCATAGGAGCATCTTCTCAGAGTACAGCACCAGAGTATAAAAATAGTGTGCTTAATTCTCCAATTACAGATAAAGTTTTTTCTTTTTCAAAACCCTCCCCTAACCTTAATCTCAGAAATATCTCTTCCACCAGAGAATTCAACATTGATACTGATGTTTATTTTCAGACAGATAACAAATGGCAAAAAATAACTGAAAAAGCATTACTCAACTCAGGTGCAGTATAAACCTTTGTTGATAAAAAATGGGTATTATCTTTAGGTATTCCCACCAAAAAACTTTCCCTTCCTTGATCTATTTCTAATGCTGATGGAACTTCCTCATCCCATGAAACCATCACCAATTATGTCTCCATT
>JBBPLC010000702.1:0-12821 GCA_038089535.1 Hemileccinum rubropunctum
GCCTCTATCGGTGCTATATTCTCTAGTACGGCAACTGACATGGGCACCTCTGGGATCCTTGATAGATACCGCCAGATTCGTCCAAAGATCCTTTTCGCTTCTTCCGAGACAGTTTACGCAGGGAAGAGGTCGTCGTATTGAAAAGCGAGAAGACCAGGGGACAAGTGCAAATCCCTAATTGGCGAGTCCTGTGTTTCCATGGCATTAATAAACTGCCAGGCTATCCAATCTTTCCTACGTGCGAACAGCCTTGCTATTGATGAATTCTTGACCCCGTCATCTGCGACTGAAGATTACCCATTGAACAGCTCCCCTTTGATCACTCTCTTTATATACTGTATTCGTCCGGAACGAGTGGTCCCCCAAAATGTATCGTTCATGCTGCTGGCGTGAGTTTGGATTTCATGAAATTGACTCAGTGTTTACAATTCGTCTTTTTGGGTGTTTCGTAGGGTGCACTCATGAACAGCAAGAAGGACTGCAACATCGCATTTGGAATATTACCCACTGACGTATACTTCCAATATACCACCGTATGTATATGCTTTGGAAGACAATTTGTGATCTCATTTCTATCACAAGACTGCATGGATGATGTGGCCATTCATGCTCTCGGGCCTTGCGTGTGGAGCACATATCGTATTATACGAAGGCTCCCCTTTTACCCTAATGTGAGGGAATACCTAAATTTCATCGATTGGGTAGGGTGAGATGTCTTGCACCATCTTCTCGTTTAAATTAAATCTGTCTCACTACTAACTGTAGGGTGACAGTTCTTGGTACATCGCCGCGATTCCTTTCGGAGTTGCGAGCGCGCAATGTTGAGCCGTTCTCCATCACTTCGCCATCGACACCGTTCTCTGGCCTCCGCGGAATACTGGTGACGGGGGCGGTATTGACAGCTGAACTTATGATTTGGACTCAGAAGGCTTTTGGCGGAAATTTGCATATTGGAAGCTCGAGTGGGGGCACAGATACATTCTGTTCTTGTGAGTCTCTCACCCATGTTGGGACAAATACTAATTTCAATGATGGTACAGTCGTGACGTCTGTGTTGTCACTTCCTCTCTGTGCTGGCGGTAAGTTCTTTCATCTTCCGAGTTGTTCGCTTTTGAGGATTCCCGGAAGAAAAAAAAGAACTTCAAGGCCCATCCCTCGGCATGGCAGTCTCCGTCTTTTCCCCGTCAGGTCAAGCCATCCCTGCAAGCTCTTGTACACCTGGAGAACTCGTCATCACTCGCCCGCATCCATCTATCCCTCTCTACTTTCTGAACGATACTTCCACACACGACAAATTCCTCTCGACCTATTTCCGCACTTTCCCACCTGCCCAAGATGGTACTCCAGTGTGGCGGCAAGGTGATTTTGTTGTCCGCAACCCTGCTACCGGCGGTTTCGTCTTTTTAGGTCGAAGCGACGGGGTTCTTAATCCCAGTGGTATGCGATTCGGAAGCGCAGAAATTTATAAACTGGTCAACGGAGACAGCACAATGTTAGAAGCCGTGGAAGATGCTCTCTGCGTTGGACAGCGGAGGAAAGGTGAAGATGACGAAAGGGTACTCCTGCTTTTTAAAGATGAAAGAGGGGTATACATCAGGAAAAAGGCAAGTGTCTAAATTGGACTAAATGCCAGCTAAATTGAGCTAAGCCGGCTACACATGACTCATGACAGCTCCTTTAGTCATGGCGACAGCCACAGGTAGCTGGCTCAGCTCAATTTAGCCATCATTTAGTCCAATTAGACACTTGCCTTTTTCCTGATGTAAAGGAAAATTAGGAAGGGAGTTAAGAGTGACAATTAGGCATGTGAGTTGGGAAGGCCTAAGCAGGAGGCATGAGCCTACAGGAATATTCAAGGTGGAAGATATACCTGTATGTGGTTGCATTCCTTGCCCACATGAAGCTGGCACCTTTCTCCCATTCTGGTAGTACACAGTAAACAGGAAGAAAATCAAAATTGTGGTGAAGCAAATTGTCTCTGGTGTAAATGTTGTTCCAAGCAGGACAGTTGTGAACCCAGAGTTATTCAAGCTGTTCTACAAGTACAGGGATTTTGAGAATGTGATGAAGGAGGAGAGTGTAGAGTGAAAGGTGGAGTTGTGAACAAATGTAAAATCTATTGTATGTACTCCAACATTTCTGGACTTTCTTGTAGCTCATGAAGTCTCCCTGAGCAATTGATATAGCTCTGTATTTCTTTTCTTCTTCATCTCCAATTGTTCCTACTACCTTATTGTAGCTTCTAAGTATAAGAACTTTGGCAAGCTTGAAACACTGGCATCGACCTGTAATTTTTATAGACTGAGCTTCTGCTCCTCCTGGCCTGTGCACTACCAAGAGTCTTATGGTCATATTTTTCATAAAAGATCACTGAGCAGTTCCTACCAGAGGTATTTTGTCTCTCAGAGAGCCTGACAGTGTGATTGATTTCACTGGGAAGTAGGGTAGATGATAAGTTGTGTGCAGTTTGCCTCTAATAAGCATCAATGTAGCTGCAAAATGGTGTTTATGGCCACTTGTATCAGTGTCACACCATGCCACTAAGTTCTCTCTCAGTCTAACTAAAATCAGTGTCAACTTCACTGTTATTGTGAGACTTTCTTGACAGGATTAAGTGATATGTCACTGATATTACAAGCATGTGGCAGTGGCATTTGGTGTTCCTGCAGGTGATATTACAAGTGTGTGGCAGTGACATTTGGTGTTCCTACAGCTGATATTACATATATGTTATAGTTCAGGACCTATACGCTACGTTTTTCACTTTTTCCTACCTTCGAACTTAACGCTTTCTTTTCCTTCTCAAAGTCACGTGACCCATACACGTGACCGTGGGAATCCTCACGTGACCTGAGGTCTAGCCCATGATGTCATCATGACCTCATACCTCATGTCTTTCATCTCTGTTCTCTTTCCCATGAGGATGCTTCTCTTTTCCCACATGGACTTCTCACCGTCCTCATGGCTCTCTCATGTTCTTTCCTTCTCACACCGGCCCTCAAACGATTAGGACTCAGATGACCTACTCTAAACCCTCCGTACTTACATATATAAACCCCCTCCCTTCATTGTCTATCCCTCAGTCCTATTCACTTGAATACCCTCCACTTGGGGCCTGTTCATTTGTGTACCACTCCCTTTACCTTTACTCTTCACTAGTGAGACTGTGAACAGCTCATTAGTTCAATCGTACTTCTGCCTTTGCTGTCTCTCGAGCAACGTTACTGCTCGCTCATCGTATCATGTGCCAAGTACATGATTTACTTGGGCACCGTTAACTTTCTTGTTCTCGACTATCACGTCCTCATACACGTCTGGCTTGACGTTCGAACTCGCACCGTCCACACTGTCACCGAAGTCGCTCAACGCCTAGATTAGGTGTTGTGCTCTCTTAGTTGTCTCATCCCGTTTCAATATGAGTGTGTGGCAGTGATACTCATGAATTATTACCATTATGGAAAGTAAGAATACATGTGGGCTTTAAGGTGGCACAATGAGCTCTAAAAGTCTGTGAAGATAGATGAGTGTGCAAAAGTCTGACTGTCCAAGTCCAATGAAATGCTATATGTTAAAGTGTCCAAGAATTCTATGTGTTAAAGTCCGACTGTGAGTCTGTAACCATGTAAATTGAGGCAAAAGCAAACTGAGAAGAGTTTTGAACACAAATGTGCAGGCATGGGAGAAAGCAACAAATGATCTTGAACAAGGTGGGTAGTAGCATGAGTGCATCTAAAAATAATGATAGCAGCACATGAGAATGACAGTGAGCAAGAAGATGAGGTGATGGCAGGATTAGAAAATGAGTACTGGCAAGCAGTTCTGATGGTTATTTTTACTTTGAATATACATAGGCCTGGGCATAGTAAATGGTGGCATGCTGACCCTGCTGAGTACACAGATCCTGAGTATCAGACAACACATACCTTAACTTTAGTATGTTGCTCCTTCTTTTGTGTATCTTTTCCATCACTTGAACCAGCAATGATGAGGTTTGCAGCCTGTGTGTCATTGTTGCCTAGGATAGTGGTAACAATACTGTGGCATGGTTCTGAGTTAGGCTACAATTCAATTTTAGTCCTATTGAACAGAAAGTAGTGATGGAAATATAAACCTGTTTTAATGCCAAAAGTGCATGTGCAGCAGCTTTCATGCTATTGTTGCTGATATCAGCTGAAACTCAATTCTTCTTTGTATCCAGGGCTGCTCAGAAAAATGCCAGGATCTAATCACAGATTGCCTAGAGTTCCTCATTGTCATTACTTTTGTGGTGAATAGCATCGCTGACATTACTGCTCTCTACCATAGCTAAATAACCATTAGCTGGGTCATCATGAAGAAGATCTTGACCAATCAATGCTACCATGGTATATGGAACAAGGACATAGTTGAAGAAATGTGTGTATGGGAGTGGATTGAATGCATCCCAAGAGTAGTCATTTGTGGAAACATGAAAAGGAGTGTGTGCATGATTATTACTGCCCCTTTTGTCCCATAACTAGTGGCAGCATTAGCCATAATACTTGGATATTTGATGATAACACTCACTATCCCAATCTAGTTTGCTTTACAATAGCCAATGACAATCCAATTTTTCTGGGTAGAAAATGTGAGAACTGAAGTAAAGAAAGCCCATCCTTCTCAATCACTCTTATGAATGCATACCTGAAATGGGACTAAGACTTCAACTGGAGATGTTACTCTTATCTTAGGGGGACAGTGACTTCAGTGATGGCAATGATGGTACAGAGTCAGGGATTGATCCAGACATGGACCAAGACATATAATCCAAAGGCATCAATGATGATGGTGCAGATGTAAAACATATACAGTGTCCAATAATGGGGATGATGCTAGCAAATGCAGGGATGGGATTGGAAATAGAAAGTAGAGTAGTACTCTAGTTAATCCCAGCCCCTAAGCAGGAGGGGAGATCAAATGAATAGGACTAGGGAAATAGATGACAAGAGAGAGAGGTGTATATAGTGACTAGCGATGGGTTTAGGGTAGGTCGTCTGAGTCCTAAATAGTTTAGGGCCAGGTTAGATAAGAAACAATGAGGAGAACACAAGTATGGTGAGAAGTCTATTGTGGGAAAAAAGAAGCATACTCATGAGAGAAAGATGAAAATGAAAAGGATATGAGGCATGATGTTATAGTGATGTCATGGGTTAGACCTTAAGTCAGGTGAGATATCTCATGGTCATGTACAATGGTCACATGACTTTGAAAGTGAAAAGAATATGTTAAAACAAAAAGAAGGTAAAGAAAGTAAAATGTAGTGTGAGGCTCACAAACTATAACAACACCAGGCAAACAAATGTTCAAGGTACTCTTTGTTTATGGTGAGCTGATCAAGGTCATCCAACATAGCCAAGATTTGATTGGGAAGTGCCTGAAAGTCAATCAACATCACTGGCCATCCATTCTTGATTGCTTTGGTATATTCAGATTCTTTGTGCTTCTCCTGGCGAATGAAGCCACAGATTTCTAGTTCCATGCACATAACTTGTACTGTGTATTGCCCTTTTGTTTGGCAGAGGGTATAATACTGCTTCAAAACAGAGGTGAGTTCAGTTGGGATATTGAGTGGGATACCTGTTACAGTTATTCTGGTTATTCCCATGTTTACTCCTTTTGTCTTTATTGTTCTCACCTCTTTTGCCTTGCTTCACATGGATGACAACTTCTCCACAGCCTTCTCTCTCATGATGGCAAGTATTCCCTGCATTCCACTAACTTCTATAGTGTTCTATTCTCTCACACCTATGCTATATATACAGTGACCTTGGAAACTGTTCCAATGTTTGGTAGTTTTGTAGTGTTGATGACATAGTACTTGAAGGCATGGGAATCCCGCTTAGAGGTGGTAGGGGCATGTGAATAAGTGACTCTTGGCTACCTGCTTCCCTATGAATCACGTGATTTGGAGCAGACCCTGAGAAGATATATCAATTCTAATATTGGAACATCATTGGAACAGTTTCTGAGCTTTTGGTGTGGATGATGGAATCTCACCAAAATCAAGTGATAGTTGCCAATGATTTGTCATACAAACAAAGATATGTATATGTATATATTATGTCAGAGTCCATACACTTCACATTTCCTACTAACAGCCATCATCAAATATACTTTTCTATCAAATAGGGTACTAGAATTTCTAGACTTGAAGCAGGCTATTTTTGTGAATTCCACTATTCCAATCAAGGTCCAACACATTCATACTATCACTAGGGATTATTCCAAGCCCATATTCAACTGTGAGAAGCCCTAGAATTTATGTAATCCAGATATCCCCTATTAATTTCTATCATAGGATATACTTTGATTTCATTTAGTGAACTAAAAAGAGCATTGTAGTAGCCAAAATTATTTCTAATGTGATGTCCTATATACCCTTGGTTAACAATGTCCATTTGGACTTATGAAGAGCTTGTATAAGCTTGTTGTTATGGTCGGTCCAGATAGGAGTGAATATAGACCTGGGGGAATGAGGAATGTTAACTAAGGGGCTTCTTTGTTGACAGGACGAGTTGCGAAGAGGATGACCAGAGACAAGGACGAGTTGTGTGGTTAATGACCAGGGACTTCCACAGGGGCTTCCTGAGGTGGACAAAGGATAATCAATCAAAGGATGTCCTTGTCGATGAGATAACCGCAAAGAAGAGCGGTGGGGACAAGTTGCTATGAAGAGCAACTGGAGATGAAGGGGAACGATGAGCATCCACTCAAAAGTAGGACAAGAGACTTAGAGAGGCGATGGACAAGTGAAGAGAATGAAGATGCTATTCTGGGTAGGTTTAGCTTAGGGAATACATGATAGAAGTAGCAGCCTTTATATACCCTGGGTATCAGTGCACAGACCAAGCTGTGTTGCAGCAGTAGGTCGGAGGAATCTAAATAGGGTAAGTGGAGTGGGAAAGACAGTGGAGTGAAGGTGTTGTCAGAGAGAAGAACAAGGCTGTCCAATAAAAGATAAGAATGAGTAATCAGAATGACCATTGTGAGAAAAGAGTGGAAGTAAGCATGATGGTCACTGCAGGGAAAGAAAGACAGGAGCATGAGTCATGAGACAAGATGCAACAAGAAAGGAAAAAGAAAAGAGAGAATCGTAACACTTGTATTCAGGTAGCAATATTTTTTTCTCCCATCAACAATATATATAATTAGTTGCTATGCACATTCACTTACTCTTCAACAGGCTATTCATATCCATATGAGTTTATTACATCATATCATGATTTATATGCCATTTTGTCTCTAAGAAACATGATATAGGCTAGTTTCATATATGATTTTCAGATTCAAAATAACAACTAGATACATTATTGTCACTTGAATAAAAACTTTGCACAAGCTCTTCATAAGTCCAAATGGACATTGTTAACCAAGGGTATATAGAGCATCACATTAGAAATAATTTTGGCTACTATAATGCCCTTTTTAGTTCACTAAATCAAATCAAAGTATATCCTATGTATTGGAATGTGAGAGGACTGCTGATCATCCAAAAATATATTACCACCAGTTTGCACACACCAATAGGCATAACAAATGTGGCTTTCCATTCATTACCTTCCTTTATTCATAAATTATTGTAGCCCCATCAAAGATCTAGTAGTGTAAATTTATCAGCACCTTTAAGATAGTCAATAAGAGTGGGAATAAGTGGAAAAGGGTAACTATTTTTAACAGTTCCCTTGTTTAAATAACAATAGTCCATAATGAGTCATTTGTCACTGATTTTCTTGGGAATAAAGAATACAGGGGTGATTTAAGGACATTTGGATGGATGAATATATCCTTTTTTGAGTTTGCCATTCATGAAGTTCCTTACTTATTCCATTTCCACACCTGAAAAAGAAATAACTCTTCCCTTCTTTGGTACAAAGTCAGGTTTGAGGTTAATTATGTGATCCCAAGGTTTTCTTTCCAGCATATGCTACAATTCATTCTTTGAAAACATGTCCAGAAGCTCATGGTATACTTTGGAAACCTTGTCTTTGACATCATCTTCAATGACTCAAAGTGAGATTGGCACATGTTTTGGGAAATGCTGATTTTCTATTAATTCATTGCAGTACCAGGTGCAACATGTGAAGTGAACAGTCTGGTTGACCCAGTCAATCTCTAGATTGTGGTATCTAAGCCAGTCAAAACCTAAAATTACACTATGAGCACTGAGTAGCCATGAGGGCATCCACTCCTTCAGAATGTACTTGTAACAAATAATAAAAGTCACATAATGTGTAAGCATCCCAAGGGTAGAAGAAGTGCCATCAGCATTGTTGACATGGATTGGTTTCAGGAGCTCATGGAGCATAATCCCTTGAGTCTCCACCCATTGTTTGTCTACAAATGTCTGAATGGCACCAGAGTCAAGGAGGAACTTTACAATGGTCTTCCTCAAATCTCTGTGGTGTTTGAAAATTACATCAACAAATAATGACATCTCACCCCCCAAGGACAGAGTCCTGGGTGTGTGGGTTTGAATGATAGGGGAAATAGGAATAGAAGTTTGTTTTTTGCTTAAGAAAGAATCAAGCACACTATTTTTTGATTCTGGTGCCACACTCATTTGAGATGCTCTCACAGAAGGGGATGAGTGAAATAGGACCAACAACTACAGTGATCTTAAAAACCCTTTCCATGTTGACCTCATTTATAATGAATGAAGAATATCATACTAATAGCGTGGGAATCACACTTAGCTTTAGCAGGGTTATACCCACTCTTGGCTACAGAAATGCCCTCTGGGTCACATGATTTGGATCACACACCATTGAGATACAGCCATTTTAAAACAGCCATGTTATGGAAAGGGTTTTTGAGCTTTTGAAATAACAAGGGTATTTGGATATTATTAGTGCTTGGTATCACTTCCCTTTGCTTTAAGCACTGCCTAAATCCTTCTAGGCATACTCTCAATCAGTTTCTGACACTCCTCAACTGGTATCCTCTCCCACTCTATCTAAATCTTTTTTCATAACTCTAAATCTCATTGAAAGGGTTTGCATGCTCTACAAGTCTCCTTTTAAACCTTCTCTAGCCACTCCTTGACCTTATTGCAGGGGTGCTTGGGATTATTGTATTACTGAAAGATGGTATCAGAGAGATTAAAACCATGATACTCCAGTGTTTACTAGAGCTCATCCTTCAAAATCTAAAGGTAAAGGTCCCTATCTATTCTACCATCAACCTTGAAAGCAAATCCAACTCTTTTCCAAGTTATATAGCCTTACATTATCAGAGATCCTTCTCAAAACTTAAGAGTTCCATTTATTATCCTATCACTAAGCCTTAGCCTCCTCATTCATTCAGGGTATGACATGGGATACTTCTTATTGACATATGTTGGGGTCAAATAATTGATGAATGGCAGGAGATGGGGGAGCATCTTGACTGTGGCTCTAGTAGTTTCTACAGATATGGCCTGGCTTGCCACAACTGAAGCATACCCTAGTATTTGGAATGGAGTGGAACAGCAAACAAGGCTGAACCAACCCCAAATGAGGATAACCTAGCTACAAGCTAGGATAGCCGTTGTCGCCAAGAATGATAAATACAATAGCAGCCCTATAATGGTGGCAAGCTAGCAGAAGGAGAGAATGAGCAGTACTCAAGTGTACTCAGACTCCACTAGGTGGAGGGTAAGACAAATGAATAAGACTGGCTAACCCAGTCACATCGCTACCCTATATATAGTGATACCCTATTGTGCATGGACCAAGCTGTGTACTCTAGGGTAGGTAAAGAAGTAAGGAATGTGGTAGCAGTGAGGCATGACATCATAGTGATGTCATGGATCTAGGCTAGTCTAGGTTGATCTGTAGGCATGTGATTGTGGGAACTAGCATGTGCCCCTAAGGTACAATAGATAAGATAACAAAGAGAGACTAGTCACGTGACCTTGAAAGTAGAAATCATAAGTCTAGGTAAAGGAGAAACCAAAGAATGTAACAGTAAGTGGTAGTGTCATAGCCTGAACTACAACAGTATTGGGTTGCCTCATTTCTTGTTGGGGTTAAATAACCATGATTTCCATAGGAGCACCTTGGTCCAGTGGAGTGCCAATGGCAGTGAAGCATGGTTGAGCAGGGGAAGGACCCCATGGTGGTGGATACTAATAATATTGGTATGGCTACACCTGAGGAACTTGGTGAGAATAGGCACATCATTCAACATCCATTTGCTTAAAGGTCTTGCTGATGTCCTTGACCATAGTGTACTAAGCTTGGTACTCAACAGGCTTTATCAGGGATGCTTTGTAGTAGGTGTTGTAATCCACTGTGTTCTTGAGAAGACCCTCAGCATGAGAGTTGGCAATATTCATGTGGATCTGGAGAGCATTAAAGCAAGTAAGAAAGGAACTGACATCCTAATCTCCTTGTCACAGATTTTCAATCTTGGCCCTTTTCTCAAAGTCCAAGATGTAAATATTGAAATGATCATAGATCAAATCTTTTAGAGTGTCAAATTTGGGCCAGGTGTCCCAGCCCCATGTGTATGTCTTCTTGTTGCCATCTGTGTTGGTTTCCTTTTTGGACACCTTTCTAAAGAAGTGGTTCATTTGTTGGAATGCAAAATCCTTGGCACAGCCAGTCATCCAAGATAAGACAGCAATAGCACCCATCTTCTGGTGCTTCCAAGTTTGGCAAAAGTGCCATACTGTCAACTTGGTCCACCAATTTCTAAAGTTATTCCAATCTCTGTTCCAGGTACCAGGGTCAGTAATTCTCTTTGACACATCAGATTAATAGTTACCTTGGATTTGTTCTATGGCCACTACTAGAGCATCTAGGGCTTTAGAAAGGCATACTTCAGGGGCTTTGGACATTTTTCCTTACTGACCAGTATCTTCCAACTAGTCTCTGGGGCTCATGTGCTAACAAGCAGAGTAGAAGTGGTGAAGAGAGGGGAGAGATTCACAAGAAGAAAGTATTGAAATCTAGTAGGGGTACCACCAGTTGCCTTGTGCTTCATGACAGAAGTGGGGATTCTGCTCATACTGACAAAGAGGACAAACAAGGTAGTGATGTGCAGGGAAGAAAGGGGGTATGGGCAGAAGGCAGTTGTTATGGTCAGTCCGGGTAGGAACGAACGTAGACCTGGGAAACGAGGGATGTCAACTAAGGGGCTTGCTTATCGACGGGACGAGTCATGAACAGAGGCGACCGGAGACAAGGACAAGTCGTGTGGTTAACGACCGGAGACTTCCACAGGGGCTTCCTGAGGTGGACAAGGGATAATCGACCAAGGGATTCCCTTGTTGACAGGGCAACCACAAAGAAGAGCGGTGGGGACGAGTCGCAATGAAGGGCAACCAGAGATGAAGGAGAACGATGAGCGTCCACTCAAAAGTAGGACGGATGACTTAGAGAGCGATGGATGAATGAAGAAAACAAAAGTACTATTCCAGGTAGGTCTAGCTTAGAGAATACAAGGTAGCAACAGCAGGCTTTATATACCTAAGGGAGACTGTGCACGGACCAGGCTGTGTAGCAGCAGAAGGTCAGAGGAAACCCAATAAGGTAGGTGGAGTAAGGAAGATAATGGGAGTTATTGGAACAAAGGAAGCACGGCTGTCTGTCGGAACAAGAAGGAAGCGGGAGCAAAGAGATAAGGGTTTATAATCATGATGACCATCGTGAGAAGAGCGGAAGTAAGCAGTGGTCAACGTGCAAAAGGAAAGCATTAGCAAGAAGTGTAGGATGAGTGCCAATGCGACAAGCAAAGAAAAAGTAAATCGTAACAGCAGTTCTCATGACAAAGATTTTGAGACCAGGGGTTATTGTATGAGCACATAAACTAAGATATTGTAAAAAAATGATCTATCCAGATAATTGACTTTCCAGTCTACCTCTCACTTGACAACAAGGATACTTTATCTGGCTTAGCCACAAAGGTTCTACCTGATGTATCACACTTCACAAACTAGGCATGGCCCTAGCATGGACTAGTTTCCAAGGAGGAACTCTTTGAAAGGTGTATGTAATGAGACCAATTCTGCCCTTCCAAGGGGCTTCTCTAAAAGTGGCAAGGTAAAACAAAAGTGCAATCTTCAGCAATGGCTGGAACACTGACTTAGCCCTTGTGGTCTGGGGTTTTCAACAGTCTTATTCAAGTGTTGCAAGCCAAAGGCCACAACACTGAACTCAAACATAAAAGGTCAAAAAGAAGACAATAAGACAATGGTGAGCAATACCCTTTTTACAGGTTGGGTACCAGAAACTGGCAAGATGGACAAGAGAAGTGGTAGTCATGATCAGGGCAGGGGACAGAGTCTAGTGTAGTAACCAAGTGAATAAGACTGGGGAGTCCTGTTGCAAACTACCTAGTTTATACATATATACATGAGGGGAGGGTACATAGACCAAGCTATACACTATAGGGCAGATTCAAGTAATAATAGAAAGAAGACTCATGAGAAAGCAGCAGCAGTAATTAAAAGAACAAGGTAAATATGAGGTATGACATTATTTGTCTAGACCAAGTCATGTGCTATATTCCATGGTCATATGCTGCTGGTCACTTGACTGGAAAAAGAGAAGTGTACATGTTGTGGTTAGGTCCATCCCAATCTAAAAAGAGTGTGAGACAAAGGGCAATTGTAACATCCAGGTTGGAAAGTGATGAAATTATCCACATGGACCAGCTGTTGTGGCAATACTACCACAGATCAGTTTAGCAAGTGTAGATACAGTGGCTCAAATAAGTGTCCCAATGTTGGGCCATTTTAGAAAGACTTCATATTTGCAAGAGAACTAAAATATATCAGCTCTGACCCTTGCAGGATCATAAATGCCCCTAACTCCTACCCT
>JBBPLC010000703.1:0-12802 GCA_038089535.1 Hemileccinum rubropunctum
GAAGGTGAAGAGAAATGAGAAACGTAGCGTATAGGTCCTGAACTATAACAGAAATGGGGTTTCTGACTGTGGCCAGCTCTTCTTGAAGGGTGATTACTTTATTTACATATGTCCTTGCATCCTCATTCTCTTTCAATTTCAATTCCTGAAGTTGGCATCTCAGCTCAACACCAACAGCCTATGACTGGTTTTTGAACATGGCTTTCAGAGCATTAAAGTACTTTTTAGCTATCATTTTATGTTGTAGGTGAATGAAGAGAGTGTTGAGTAGTGTTGTCACAATTATATGCCAGGCCTGTGCATCCTTCTTGACTCAGGTAGCTAAGTCCTTCATGAATTTCTTGACTTTAGCTTTCTTTTTGGCTGTGTTTGCTATCCAAGCCAGAGATTTGCCTATTGCTGGGTTTGTGGGTTGAGGTTTAGTATCATGTAGGTACCCTCCATGAAACGGGAGTGAACGACGGAAACAACTAAACAGAGACCAACCCCTAATCTAGGCGTTGGGCGACTTCAGCGACGGTGTGGACAGTACAGTTTTGAGTGTCCAATCAAATGTGGACCAAGACATGGTATTTGGCGATGAGGAAATTAACTGTGCCCAAGTAAAGCATGAACTTGGCACGTGAAACAACAAGCGAGCAGTAACGTTGCTCGGGAGACGGCAAATGCAGAGATATGACTGATCCAATGAGTCATTCATGATCTCAATGGTTGAAGGTAAAAGTAAGGAAACAGGAGTGGTAGACAAATAAACAGGCCCCCTAAGTAGGAGAGTATTCAAGTGAATAGGACTGGGGAATAGACGACGAAGGAAGAGGGTTTATATATGTAGGTATGGGGAGTTTAGGGTAGGTTGTCTGAGTCCTAATCAATTGAGGGCCAGTGTGGGAATAAGGAACAATAGGAAACCACGAGGACGGCGAGAAGTCCGTGTGGGAAGAAAGAAGCATCCTCATGG
Organism: Hemileccinum rubropunctum; assembly: GCA_038089535.1. Taxonomy (NCBI): domain Eukaryota; kingdom Fungi; phylum Basidiomycota; class Agaricomycetes; order Boletales; family Boletaceae; genus Hemileccinum; species Hemileccinum rubropunctum. The sequence goes on from JBBPLC010000703.1 coordinate 959, forward strand.
GAAAGGGAACAGAGATGAAAGACATGAGGTATGATATCACGATGATATCATGGGCTAGACCTCAGGTCACGTGAGGATTCCCACGGTCACATGTACTGGTCATGTGACTTCAGAAATGAAAGAAAAGCATTAAGTTCAAAAGTAATGAAAAATGAAAAACATAGTGTATAGGTCCTGAACTATAACACTCCAAGATCTCAAGTGAGTAAAGCTATCTCAAGGTGGCTCTTCCACAAATCCACTCTTTCCCTGCGGAGTTGAGTTTGGGTAGTCTCATAGACTCCTTTTCTGAATAAGACATGTTTGTTGGGTTTGAGGGGTTTTTAGGCTTGTTTGACTTGTCAGTACAAGCCAGGGCTCATAACCTGTAGCAACAGAGGACTACAGGATATTAGTATGGTATCAATACTATGAGAGTAGAGTTCTTACCTCAGTATCTATTAAAGTAGGTAACTGAGGTGTGAACCATACAGAAAGGAAATATAATAAGTGTAAATAGATTACATAATGTGTAAATAGTCCATACAATTGAAAGAAAGATAAATATCAACATAACTTCCCACAATAAAGACATAACTGGACAATATAATCTACCTTGTATTCTTTGTGCTGGTCTTCAGTCACAGTGATGGCATTGGGTTTAAATATGGGTTGACCATCCAGCAGAGCTTTATAGGGCTTAACACAAGAAATATTGATGGTAAGGTAGATAGATACAGAGGATGGAAGAACAAGAGTGATGGCATTAGGAAGGATAGTAGATATATAATAGGGTCCAATGAATTTCTGGGTTAACTTATGCATGGGATAAGGGAGGGAAAGATGGCTGGTGGAGAGCCAAATGAGATCTCCAAAGAAGTAATGAGAGGCTAGGGATTACTTGGATTCTTGTGCATGGGACATCTAGTCCTGGTTTTTTTTGCAATGTAGAAGCAATTTCCTCATGTAAACAACTGATAGTTTTAGCAATGACCCCCCAGGAGTCATAGTGGAGATTGTGGGCTCCATGCCTATGTGTGGTTGATAGTTGCACATAACAAAGAAAAAAAAAGTACCCATGGCAGTGGTAAGTGTGTTGTTATGTGCAAAATGTGCCATTTTCAGCCATGAGACCCAAGAATCCTGCTTTTTGATGACATAGGCATGGAGATAAACAAGAATCTCCCAATTGACCCTTTCTATTTGTTGGTCTATCTGAGGGTGATATTTTATTGAGAGCTTTTGTTGGATATCCAAAACTTTGTACAACTCCTTGGTAAACTCCAAAATAAATTGTGGTCCTCTGTTAGAAAGGATAGTGTTAGGAAGTTCATGGAGATACCATATATCTCTAAATAATATGGCTAAGTCCAAAGAGGAAGTAGTCTTGAGACAAGGAAAAAGAATGATTTCTTTTAAGAAATGATTGACAACAACTCCAATGGAATTGAAGCTATTAGAAAATGAGAGTCCAGTAATGAAATCAATAGAGATATCTTCCCATGGGTAGGAAGGAGTAGAGAAGGGCATAAGTTTTCCTACTGGTGGCTTTGACAAACCCTTTGTAAGAGAACACACCTGGCAGTGGTCTATATATAAAGCAATGTCTTTGGCAGCCAGATGTTGCATGCACAAATATCCAAGTGATCCTCTGCTCCATCATATTCTATTGGAGATCTTGTCTGGCTCTCTACCGATCATCTCTCACTTCTCTATCCTACCTATAAATTAACACAGAAATTCATTGGACCCTACCATATCTCCACCAGTCTCCCTAATGCTATCACTCTCATCCTTCTATTATCTATCATCCATCTCTATCTATTCTACTGTCAACATCTCCTGTGTTAAACCTTATAAGACCCCACTAGATGGTCAACCTGTATTTAAACCCAATGCTATCACTGTGACCAAAGATCATCACAAAGAATATGAGATCAATTATATCGTCCAATCACATCTTTATCACAGAAAATTACAATACCTCATCTACTGGAAAGGATGAAACAAGGTGGATCACACCTGGGAATCTGCCACTAATTTTAAACATGTACAGGATACTATTTCAGATTTTCACAACTCCCATCCCAACACCCCACAATCTATTTGAGGTGTCTCTGACAATGAATTCCTTTTCCTCTTTTGCCTGTTCAGTCCCTCCTATACCAAATTCACCAACTCAAGATTGGACCTTAAAGCTAGTAAATGGGGGGTTGTGTTATAGTTCAAGGACCTCATGCTATGTTCTCTATTTTCTTCACTTCATTTTACACTTAACATTTTCCTTCTGTTCTCAAAGTCATGTGACTAGTACACATGACCATGAGAACATAACCTGAGGCCTAGTCCAATGATACCATCATAATGTCATGTTATGAAACAGAGTGAACGGAAGAAACTACTAAAGTTGAACGACACCTAATCTAGGCGTTGGGCAACTTCTGCAACAGTGTGTATAGTGCGGGAATGGGTGTCCAACCAGACATGGACTAGGACATGGTATTTGGCGACGAGGAAATTTATGGTTCCCAGATACAGCATAAACGAGGTTCAACAATGAGCATGCAATAACGTGCACGAAGCCGGCAAATGCAGAGTAGATTTGGAAGAGGTAAGAGAAGAGTGGTAGACAATTGACCAGGCCCCTAAGTAGGAGAGTAATCAAGTGAATAGGACTGAGGAGTAGATGATGAAGGGAGAAGGTTTATATATGTAAGTATGGAGTGTTTAGGGTAGGTCGTCTGAGTCCTAAATGATTAAGGGCTGGTGTGGGAAGGAAAACATGAGGGAAACACAAGGTAACCATGAGGATGGTGAGAAGGCCAGTGTGAATGAAGAAGTGTCCTCATGGGAAAGGGAACGGAGATGAAAGACATGAGGCATGATGTCATGATGACATCATGGGCTAGGCCTCAGGTCACGTGCACTAGTCACATGACTTCAAAAACGAAAGGAAAGCGTTAAGTCCAAAAGTAAAGAAAAATGGAAAACGTAGCGTATAGGTCCTGAACTATAACATGTTATGTCACTTTCATTTCTATCTTCCTCCCATGAGTATGCTTCTTTCTTCCTACACAGACTTTTCACCATACTCATGTTTACCTCATTCCCTTCTTTCTATCACAGCCCTAAACTATTTAGGACTCAGATGACCTACCATAAAGTCCCCTTACTTACATATATAAATCCTCCTTCCCTATTGTCTATTCCCTAGTCCTGTTCACTTGATTCACTCTCTATCTGAGGCTGGGATCTTTTTGAGTACGTGCTCTTACAATTGAAGCCTTCAGTCTATTCATCTTGGTCCACATCTGGATTGACCCTTACTCTTGAATTGTTGTCACCATTGCTGAAGTTGCTATCTCCCTAAATTAGGATAACATTGTCATTGTTGTTGTTGGTCCCATTTCACATACTGACACCATTGGCAGAGACAGTCATGCTTAGAAGGTCAACTTTGTCAGTGTTAAATACACATTTTTCCAATTTCACATAGAAATCATTTTTGCAGCATCAATGGAGAACTTCCTTGATGACTTCAGAATGTTCATTGTTGTTTTTGTTTTTTGTAAAGATGCATATGTTGAAATAGGACCAAACAACTAGTGTGAAATGGAACCCTAATTTAGGGGGACAATGAGCTCAGTGGTAACAATCATAGAATGCAATGGGATATTCACAAAGACATGGAGAATAATGATGAGGTTGAAAGCTTTGATTGCAACAGAACAGAGATAAAGCATACAAGAGCATCCAATAACCAGGATGAAGTGGGCAAATACAAGGTAAGAGTGGTACTCAAAAAGATCCCAGCCTCAAGTGAAGAGAGAATCAAGTAAATAGGACTAAGGAATAGATGACAGAGGAAGATGGTTTATATAGGTAAGTATGGGGACTTTAGGTTAAGTAGTCTAAGTCCTAAATAGTTTATGGCAGGGGTGAGAAGGGAAACAATGAGGAGAACATAAGTACAACAAGAAGTCCAAATGGGAAGAAAAAAGTGTACTTGTGTGAAGAAAACAGAAATGAAATGACCACAAGATATGACATCATAGATGATGTCATGGGCTAGGCCTCTGGTCATGTGATATTCTCATAGTCACATGACTTCAAAGACAGAAAGAAAATGATAAATGTAAAATAAAGTGAAAGAAAATAATAAGTGTGAAAGAAATAGAAAATGTAATGTGAGGTCTGTGAACTATAACACATGTTGTTGAGATAGACAATGACAATAGCATACATGTCATTAAATATATTGTTTATTATGTGTTGAAATGTAGGTGGCAAGTTAGTCATTCCAAAATACATAATGACAGATTTGTAAGCCCCCAGGGGTATTATGAATGTGGCTTCCACTCATCACCTTCTTTGATGCAGATATTGTTATATCCCCATCTTAGATCAAGACAAGTGAATTTATTAGTGCCCTTTAGGTGATTGACAAGAGAAGAAATGAGGGGAAAAGGGTACAAGTTCTTGATAGTATCCTTGTTTAAATATCTGAAGTCCATGATGAGACACTTCTTGCTGGTTTTCTTTAGGATAAAAAATACTGGAGCTGTGTATGGTGATTTTGATGGGTGAATATATCTTTTTTTCTTGTTTGAATGTAATAAAGTTCCAGACCTTTTCTAATTCAGCATCAGATAAAGGAATGATCTTGCCTTTCTTGAGAACAAAGTTGGGCTTAAGGTCAATGGCATGATCCCAGGGTTTGCAGATGAGCATGCACTTGGACTCTTCTTTGCTGAAGATGTCAAGGAATTTATGATATTGAGGTGGAACCTTCTCCACAAGTCCTTCTTCAATGGAGCAGATTCCAGAATTCCAGATCCCATAGATGAGGCCAGCTGTATTGATTGTTACACAGGTATGTGTATACTGGCAAAACTTGATGGTTTTATCCACTCAATCAATGAGCAAGTTGTGACATTGAAACCAGTTATAGCCTAAAGAGATTCAATAAGTTCCTAGATTACTTATCAGGACATCTACTCCTTCAGAATATCCCTGATAAAAAAGAACAAGAGAGATATATTCTATGATCTATCCATGAGATGATGCAGAGTTACAAACTGTCTGTATTGATAATGGAATGGAAAAGGAATAATTTTTTAGTCAGGATACCTAAAGACTGTACCCATTTTTTGTCAACAAAGGTTTGAATAGTGCCTGAGTTGAGCATCACTTTTCTGTTATTTTTGTCCATTTTTGGTTTTTCTGAAAGTAATTGTCAGTAGAAATGTCAAATTCTCCCCTAGCATGGATGTTTCTAATAGGGTTAAGGTTAGCAGGAGAGGGTTTCAAAGAAAAAGAGTTATCCAAAACAGGAGAATTAAGCACACTATTTTTTAGTTCCAGTGCTGCACTCTAAGAAGATACTCCTTTGGAAGCAGTATCATAACTATTGTGAAACTGGATGAAAACTAAACTGGAGCACAACACCTAATCTAGGTATTGAGTGACTTCAACAATGGTATGGACAGTATGAGTTTGCATGTCCAACCAAACATGGATGAGTACATAATAGTCGAGGATGAGGAAGTTTACAGTCCCCAAGTAGATCATAAAACATGTGATGATGATGAGAGTGTGATAATGTGCACTAAGCCGGCAATTGCAGAGTAAGAGGATTGGATTAAGAAACAAGAATGGTACTCGAAGAATATCTGGCCCCTAAGGTGGAGAAGGGGATACAAGTGAATAGGACTAAGGAATAGACAATGAGAGGAGGGGTTTATATATGTAAGTAAGGATGATTTAGGGTAGGTTTTCTGAGTCCTAAATAGTTTAGGGCCAGTATAGATAAGAGACATGAGGAAGAAGCAAGGTAAGCACAAGTACAGCGAGAAATCCATGTAGGAAAGGAGAAGCGTACTCATGTGAATGAAGAGACAGAGATGAAAGACATGAGGCATGATGTTATGATAACATCACAGGCTAGGCCCCAGGTCATGTGAGATGTCTCTCTCTCTCACAGTCATGTGACTTTGAAAGTGAAAAGAAATTGTTAAGTGTAAAAATGAAGTGAAAGTGAAAAATGTAGCATATAGGTCCTGAACTATAACACTATCCTCTATTCACCAGATTTGAGGTCTAGCTGAGAATCAGTGAATTCGGTATAGGAGGGACCAAAAGGACGAAAGAGAGAGTGGAATTCAACGTTGGAGATGCCCTGGATGGGCCATGGGGCATTAGGATGAGGAGCATGAAACTCTGAGATTGCATCTTGCGCATGTTTTAAATTAACAGCAGGTTCCCAGGTGCGATCCATCTCATCCCATCCCTTCCAGTGAATGAGGTACTATAACTTCCTGTGATGAAGCTATGATTGGATGATCTGGTCAACTCCATATTCTTTATGATAGTCTTTGGTCATAGTGATAGGATCTGGTCTAAATACAGGTTGACTGTCCAGTGGTGCTTTGTAGGGTTTGATGCAAGAAATATTAATGGTGTGATAAATAGATATGGAAGAGGGAAGGGTGAGTATGATAGCAATGACAGCAATAGGAAGGACAGCAGAGATATGGTAAGGGCCAATGAACTTTTGCATAAGCTTACGCATGGGATAAGGGAGTGAAAGGTGCTCGGTAGAGAGCCAAACGAGATCGCCAACAGCATAGTCAGGGGTAGAAGATCACTTGGATGTTTGTGCATGCGACATCTGATCACAGGTTTTCTGTAGAGTAGAAGTGATCTCCTCATATGATCGACCAATAATTTTACCAAATGACCCCCCAGGAGTTGTAGTGGAGTTTGTGGGCTCTGTTTCCATGCGTGGTGAGTAGTTTCGCATAATGAAAAAGGGTGTGGTACCCATGGCAGTGGTGAGGGTATTATTGTGTGCAAATTGCGCCATTTTCAGCCATGAAGCCCAAGTCTCCTGCTTTTTGGTAACGTAAGGATGGAGATATGCAATAACTTCTCAGTTGACCCATTCTGTCTGGCTATTCATCTGAGGATAATATGCTGTAGAGAGTTTTTGCTGGATCCCAAGGGTTTTGCATAGCTCCTTGATGAACTCCAAGATGAATTGAGGTCCTCTGTCCAAGAAAATAGTGTTAGGAAGTCCATGGAGACACCATACATGATCTTTAAATAAAGCAGCTAAGTCTGAGGAGAAAGTGGTCTTTAAACAAGGAAAGAGAATGATTTCTTTAGAAAAATGATTAACCACTACCTCTATAGAATTGAAGCCATTGGAAGGGAGTAGTCCTGTGATGAAGTCAAAAGAGATATCTTCCCATGGGTGGGAAGGAATGGGAAGTGGCATAAGTTTTCCTGCCAGTAGCTTTGATGAACCCTTCATGAGGGAGCACACCTGGCAGTGATCTACATAGGAAGTGATGTTCTTGGCTGTACCAGGCCACCAATAGAAATGTTTAATTGAAGAAATGGTGCAGTTGCAGCCAGGATGACCAGTGACTGGAGAATCATGGAAGAGTAAAATCAACTCAGTGCAAAGGGAAGGGGGTACAAAAATGATGCCATTCAAATTTCTGAAGAGTTTTTCTGATGCATAATATTTGTACTTGTTGATAGCATCAATGTCCATCGTAGCAGATTCCAAAGATTATTTAGTCTCAAAATTCGGAGAGAAAGATATGGAAGAAATAGCTTTGACTCTAGTAGAGCCAAAATCTTTATTGTTATGTTGCAACTCCTCTAGAGTGTTTTCTTCTTTGAGTGTAGGGTTTTCTATTTTTTCTATAATTAGTTGTGCAATACAGTTGAATTTAGAAACATGAAAGAGGAAATCAGAATGGTTGAACAGAATTACGCCTATTTCTCCCCTATAATTGGTGTCAATGACTCTGGCCATGATATCAATTTTATGCTTGAGGGCGAGGCCCGAATGGGGCACAATTCTGCCATAGATACCAGATGGGAGGTGGATCTTGACATGGGTGGGAATAAGACACTGGTTGTGGGTAGAGATGTCAAGATCAATGGATGCATACAGGTCAAAGCCTGCAGCATCGGGAGAGCCCTTTGAGGGTAAGTATGCATCTGTGGATGTTAATTCAACCAGAATAGATAATGAAGAAGAGCAAAGAATGGTGGAGGGAAAAACTGTGATGTTTTCATTTAACTTATTGATGGCATCACCATGATTAGATCAATGAGAGAGGGCATTGGCACATCCATTTGTGGTGCCAGGCTTTTAGATGAGGGTATAATTAAATTCTTGCAATAGCTCATGCCAGCAGGCCTGCCAGCCCAAGAGCATTTGTGGTTTTTTCCAATATTCAAGATTTTTGTGGTCCATCCAGATTTTGAAGTTAGTTTTGCTGATTACATAATGGCGCCATTCCTCGAGTGCTCAGATAATGGTGAGTAATTCCTTGTTGTAAACAGGATAATTATGCTCAGCAGATGAAAATGAATGGAAAAGAAAGGTGCAAGGGTGCCAAGAGCCATCCTCCCCTAGGACTGACAATACCACGCCAGTGGTGATATCACTTGCGTCAGTTTTAATGCACATTTCCTTTGAGGTGTCAGAGGGGCTGTCATGAATTGCTTTTTGAGCATGTCAAATGCATTTTGTTGTGCCTTCCCCCAGGTGTAGGGCATATCCTTTCTTGTGAGATCGTTGAGGGGGCAAGCAATCTGTCCAAATCTGTTAATAAAACGGTGGTAATAGTTACATAGTCTGAGGAAGGATTGAAGCTATTTGAGCTTCATAGGAGCAGGCCAGTTGAGTATTGCATTGACCTTGTTATTTTGCATACTGACACCATTGACTGATATGGTCATTCCTAAAAAGTCAACTTTTTGGGTGTTAAATACGCATTTTTCGGGTTTTGTGTAAAGGTCATTTTCATGAAGCCTGTGCAATACTTCCCTTATGACCTCAGAGTGTTCTTCATCAGATTTTTTTTTGGTAAAGATGCACATGTTGTCCAGATATATGATCATGGCAGTGTACATGTTGTTAAATATATTGTTCATCATTTGCTGAAATGTTGGTGGGGAGTTAGTCATTCCAAAATACATTACAACAGGTTTGTAAGCCCCCAGGGGCATTACAAATGCTGCTTTCCACTCATCACCTTCCTTGATGCAGACATTGTCATAGCCTCATTGTAAGTCAAGGCAGGTGAATTTGTCAATGCCCTTCAGGTGGTTGACAAGAGCAGAGATGAGGGGAAGAGAATACAAATTTTTAACTGTACCCTCATTCAGATACCTATAGTCCATGACAAGTTGTTTCTTGCTGGTTTTCTTCAGGATAAAAAATATAGAAGCTGTTTGAGGGGATTTTGATGGCCGTATATAGCCCTTTTCTTGTTCTGAGGTAATGAAGTTCCTGACTTCATCTAATTCAGTGTCGGATAATGGAATGACACAACCTTTTTTGGAGACAAAATCCAGTTTTAGGTCAATTGCATGGTCCCAGGATTTGTGGATGAGCATGCATTTCAATTCTTCTTTGCTAAAGACATTGAGAAAATTGTGATATTGAGAAGGTACCTTGTCTGTGAGACCTCCTTCAATGGAACGGATCAATGGATTCCAGATCTTGTTGACGAGGCTAGCTACATTGATAGTGATGCAGTTATGCATGCAGCAACAGAATTTGATCTCCTTATCAACCCAGTCAATAAGTGGGTTGTGGCATTGGAACCAGTCATAGCCTAGATAAATACAATGAGTACCTAGATTTGTGACCAAGGCATCAACTCCTTCAGAGTGACCTTGGTAGAAAAACATGACAGAAACATAATCTATAATAGTGCTGTGGGATGAGGAAGTCCCATTGGTGTTAGTAATAGAATGAGGTGAGGTTAATTTTTTGGTGGAAATGCCAAGGGATGTTACCCATTGTTTGTCCACAAATGTCTGGACTGTGCCAGAGTCGAGGAGTGTTTTTTCAGTTGTTTTTGCCATTTTTGATCTTTCTGGAAGTAAATGTTAGTATCGATATCAAATTCCCCTCCAGGAGAAGTATTCCTGAGGGTGAGGTTAGGGTTAGGGGAGGATTTTGAGAAAAAGAAGGAAATTTTGTCTGTAGTTGGAGAATTAAGCATGCTATGTTTAATCTCCAGTGCCACACTCCAAAGAGGCACTCCTTTGGAGGTGGTATCATAACTATCACAAATGTTCAGTATATCACTATTGTCACCTGACAAACTGTCCATCTCCCCAAGTACAGCAAACTGATTTGCAAAAGAAGAAGAAACAGGAGAAACAGGACGAGATAAAGAAAGACTGTCCTTGGCCAAGTAGGTACCTCCCAGATCTACTTGGCTTTGCCTTTTCTCTTAAGTCCCTTGGTAGCAAGCTGGCATGCCCAGGACTTAAACATGTCTAAACAATAGGCTTGCACCTCTTCGGTCATCCACAGAGGATTTCCAGAACCTTGTGCAGCCTCAGGGACCATGGCAATGATGGTGGTCAGAGCGAGCGGGATCTCATGATGAGGAGCTGGGCAGCACAGCACATAGTGGGTTCAACTGGTGACAGGGTTGAAAATAGGACAGCCTCTTGGTTTGTGCAGCTCCTTGCAAGCATGGGAGAGGTGGCCTGGCTTAGCACAGTTGTAACACGTGTGAGTCTCTTGTTGGGGTTGGACCGCACATGTGTCCATCAGGGCGCCCCAGCCTGGCTGAGTACCAACTTCAGTAAATCGGGGCTCATATACCTTTTGCAACTGTTTGCTATGCTCCAGTCACATTCTCTTGAACATTTTCCCCATCTTGATAGCTGCTTCTTGCCATTTGGGGAGTGAATCAGCAAGGGTGAGAGTGCGAATTGATAATTGAAAGTAGATGTTGTGATTGAGGTGCTCTCGATACAACCAGAGAACATTGTTGTCATGGACCGAAAGGTCAGCATCTTGTCGCAACAGTTTGAACTGCTGAGTGAAGACTTCAACTGGCAAGTTTCCTTGTCAGAGGTTAGTTAGATGAATATAACTTTCCTCCTTTAGCACACCAATCCTAAAATGGTCCTCTACTTCTTTCTTCAACTCCTCCCAGGACGGCCACTCAAGGGCAGAGTTCTTCTTCTGATACTTCTCCAGCGTGATGTGAGAAAAGGATTTGGCTTTGCCAACCATCCAGAGGATGTTGTAGTTTGGGCTACGACACTACCGCTTACCGTTATGTTCTTTGCATTCTTCTTATCCCGGACTTACAATCTTTACTTTCGAGGTCACATGACTCCTTCCCACAATCACGTGACTTGGCCACCTTCTTATTATTTATCGTACCTTAGGGGCACATGCTAGTTCCCACGATCATGTGCCTACAGGCCACTCTGGACTATGCCTAGATCCATAATGTCACTATGACATCATGCCTCACCACTACCACATTCCTTACCTTAGACCTACCCTAGAGTACACAGCATGGTCCGTGCACTCTTCTGTAGTAGTATATATAGAGGTAGCGATGCGACTGGGTTAGTCAGTCTTATTCATTTGTTCTACCCTCTACCTAGTGGAGCCTGGATACACTTGAGTACCACTCATCCCTTCCTTCTGCCGGTTAGCCACCGTTATAGGGCTACTATTGTATTTATCGTTCTTGGCAACACTCGGACCATCCTAGCAAGAGGCTAGGCCGTCCTCGTTGGAGTTGGTTCTTGCTGTTCCACTCCGTTACAGAGAAGGATGGTGGTGGTCTGCTGTTGTTTGTCCAAGCCTCCTTGGCATTGGACCCAGGTCACAATCTTTACCCACCAGGGGCAGAACATTGAGCAGTTTCCATCCCATGTGCCCAGATCAGCAATGAGGTAGGTTGATAGTGAGGGATGGTGAGCAGGAGTGGTGGCAGCAGTATCGGCAAGCTATTGGGCAAGCTGCTGCTGTGCCAACAGGGAGTTTTGAAGCATTGTAGCCATGGCCACCATTGT
>JBBPLC010000704.1:0-12800 GCA_038089535.1 Hemileccinum rubropunctum
GGGCTCTAGTAGTGATAAAAATGGACTTTATTATGAAGTAGGGTTAGCTGGGTGGTATTTCTGTTCTTTATAGTGCCCATGGTGATGTAAGTTACATAATGAGACAGGGTTAAAGCACAGCATCCATCAGAACATTATGTTATTTACCAAAAAATGACTGATAACATCATCCTCAAATAAGTGTCCCAATAACATATCATTTTAAAATTGTGATATCTCAGTGCCATGGCAACCAAATCATATGACTAAGGGCTCCTCTTCTGAGCAGGAGTTAGAGCTATTAATGGCTCTGCAAGTATCAGAGTTGATACATTTTAGTTCTCTTGCAAATGTCAAGTCTTTCCAAAATGGCCTAACATTGGGACACTTATTTGAGCCACTGTAGCTAGGTCATTGGCAACAGTGGGATTGCGGATTGATATTTGAAAGTAGATATTATATTCTAGGTGCTTATAGTAGAGGTGGAGCATGTTAGAGTCAGTGGCCATCTTGGAATTGGACCTGTTATAGTTTGTAACAGAGTGGAACGGCAAAGAACCAACTCTAATGAGGGTAGCCTAGCCTCTAGCTAGGATGGCCCGAGTGTCACCTAGAATGATAAATATGACGAGGACCCTATAACAGTGGTCAACCAGCAAAGAGAGAGGACAAGTGGTACTCAAGTGTACTCAGGCCCCACAGTGTGGAGGGTAAGACAAATGAATAAGACTGGCTAACCCAGTCGCATCGCTACCCTATATATAGTGCTACAGAAGAGTGCATGGACCAAGTGGTGTACTCTAGGGTAGGTCTAAGTAAAGGAATGTGGTAGCGGCAAGGCATGATGTCATAGTGACATCATGGATCTAGGCATAGTCTAGAGTGGCCTGTAGGCACGTGATCATGGAAACTAGCACGTGCCCCTAAGGTACAATAAGATAAGATAATAGTGGCCAAGTCACGTGGTCATGGGAAGTGATCACGTGACCTCGAAAGTAGAAATTGTAAGTCCGGGATAAGGAGAGTCAAGGGAATGTAATAGTAAGCGGTAGTGTTGTAGCCCGAACTACAACATAGTTAGGTTAGCATTTCTTATTCACTTTTCTCACATAATATATTCTCTTCACTTTCAAAATCATGTGACCAGCACATGTGACTGTGAGACATCTCACATGACTTGAGGCCTAGCCCCATGACATCATCATAACATCATGCCTCATGTCTCTTAATCTCCATTTTATTCACACAAGTATGCTTCCTTCTTCCCACACAGACTTGTGTTATCCTCATTGTTTCCTTGTCTATACCAGCCCTAAAGACTTTTGGACTCAGACAATCTACCCTAAACCCATCACTAGTCACTACATAAACCCGTCTCTCTTGTCATCTTTTCCTTAGTCCTATTCACTTGAATTCCTCTTCTACTTAGGGGCTGAAACTGGGTTGAACAACAAAAGAAACAACTAAGGAGGACTCAGCCTAATTTAGGCAGAGAGCGACTTCAGCAACAGTATGAATAGTGAGAGTGCGTACATCAAGCCAGATGTGGATGAGGACATGGAGATCAGCGATGAGGAGTATGCAATAACATGCATGAAGTCGGCAATGGCAGAGAAGAGGATGGAAATTGGAAGAGTGGTACTTGAAGTGTAACCAGCCCCTAAGGTGGAGAGAGATAGAAGTGAATAGGACTAAGGAAAAGTAGATAACTAAGGGGAGCGGGTTTATATAGTGAATAGTGACGGGTTTAGGGTAGGTCATCTGAGTCCTAAATGATTTAGGGCCAGTATAGATAAGGAACATAAGGAAAACACAAGGTGGACATGAGTACAGCAAGAAGTCCATGTGGGAAGGGAAGCATACTTGTGTGAGTAGAACGATGGAGATTAAAGACATGAGGCATGATATCAAGATGACATCATGGGCTAGATCCCAGGTCACATGAGGGATCTCACAGTCACGTGCATGGGTCACCTGACTTCAAAAATGAAAAGAAAATGTTTAAGTGTGAATAGTAAAAAGTGAAGTGAAAAACGTAGCATATAGGTCCTGAACTATAACAGGGGCCACGTTCACTTTGAGTACCACTCTTGTTCTCTTCTCAATTCTACTCTGCTCTTCGCTGTCTTTGTCCCCATTACCGGATGCTCATCTTAAATGCTCTATTTAAGCACTGTTAATTTCATTGTTGCCAAATACCACATCCTTGTCCATGTCTGGTTGGACATTCACCATTGCCAAGTACATACAGTTGCTGAAGTCGCCATTATCCTAAATTAGGATAACATCTCTAGTTTTAGTTTTAGTCCCATTTCACTTGAATAGGACTACTGTAAGGCCAAACCAGTCATCCTTCCCCCTTGCCATTGTTATATGTGTTCTCATGATAACACAGATCATCTTGCTGCTTGACAAGAACAAGCCATTTTAGTCTTCTTCACCACTCAACATTAACCTATGCCACCCCCAGCTCTACCCAACTTTTTAAATCCAGAACACCTAGATTTTGATCTAAACAATGACTGGATGCTGCTGCCTCAGCTTGCACTTGTACACACTCCTACTCCTGCACTTTCCCTTGCCTGCACTCTCTCATCTTCTTCTATTCCCATCCCTCCTCTAGCTTCTGTGTGCCACCAGCACAAAAAATATACTCACAACCCTCATAATGCCCGAGTAGGGTATGTAACCCCTAGCTTCAAACACCTGTTCAAGCTTCACCCTCAAAACAAACACCATTGTCCCATCAAGTACAATGTCTGAAGGAATGGAAGGAGCTCCTCCATTGCCACCTGCTGACCCAAACACAACATGGGCTGACATCCAAAACACCATGGCCGCCATGGCAACCATGTTACAAAATTCATTGCTGGCCCAACAGCAAATTACCCAACAACTTGCTACTGCCACCACCACTGCCACTTCTGCTCCCTTCTGCTTGTCCCTTCCAACCCAACTCATTGCTGATCCTAGCACATGAGATGGTAATCACTCTTCCTTTCATTCCTGGTGGGTAAAAATCACTACATGGGTCCAATGCCAAGAAGGCTTGGACAAAAGACAGAAGACTGCAGCTGTTCTCCTAAGGATAGTTGGATGAGCCAAAGTATTCTTGCACATGACGCTCAAGAAATACCAGAAGAAGAGTACTCCCAATAATGGCCCACCTGGGAGGAACTAAAAAAGGAAGTAGAAGAGCATTTCTGCATAGATGTGCTCACAGAGGAAAGTTACCAACAACTGCTCACTCTACAACAAGAAAACTTGTCAATAGAAGTCTTTACTCAACAATTTGAGCTTCTACGACAAGACATGGGACTCTCAGTAATTGACAACAATGTTTCCCAACTATATCAAGAATATATCAACTACAACATATACTTCCAGTTATCGATACAAACCCCTGCCATCAAAGATAAATTCCCTATCTGGTAGAAAGAAGCAATCAAGATGAGAAAAATATTCAAGAAGATGTGGATGGAATGGAGTAAGCAACCATTCACAAGAAATACTGAACTGTGCTTCACAGAAGTTGGCATCCAACCAGGTCAAGGCACCCCGATGGATACACATGCTGTTTAACCTCAACAGGAAATGAAACTGGATGAAAAGACAACTAGGAGCACTATACCTGTTCTAGGTGTAGAGTGACTTTGGCAATGATATGAATGGTATGAGTATGAACATCAAGCCAGATGTGTATGAGGACGTGGAACTCGGTGACTAGGAAGTTGATGGTTCTGAGACACAACATAAATGTACGATGAGCAGAGAGTGCGATGACATGCACTAAGCTAGCAATTGCAGAGAAATGGATTGGAAAGAGAAGGTACTGGAGTGGTATTCAGAAAGGACCTGGCCTCTAAGGTGGAGAGGGATACAAGTGAATAGGACTGGGGAAACTAGACAATGAGAGGAGAGGGCTTAAGTAGTGACTAGTGATAGGTTTAGGGTAGGTCGTCTGAGTCCTAAATAGTTTAGGGCCAGTATAGATAAGAGACATGAGGAAGAGGCAAGGTAAACATGAGTACAGCAAGAAGTCCAAGTAGGAAGGAAGAAGTGTACTTGTGTGAATGAAAAGATGGAGATGAAAGACATGAAGCATGACATCATGATGATATCATGGGCTAGGCCCCAGGTCACGTGAGGTGTCTCATGGTCATGTGCACTAGTCACATGACTTCAAAAGTAAAAAGAAAATGTTAAGTGTTGTAGTTCAGGCTACAACACTACTGCTTACCATTACATTCCTTGCATTCTCCTTTACCTGGACTTACTATTCTTACTTTCAAGGTCATGTGACTTGGCCACCTTTTATCTTATTTATTGTACCTTAGGGGCACATGCTAGTTCCCATGATCATGTGCCTACAGGTCGCCCTAGACTAGCCTAGATCTATGACATCACTATGATGTCATGCCTCATGCTACCCACGTTCCTTACTTCTTTACCTACCCTAGAGTACACTGCTTGGTCCATGCACAATAGGGTATCACTATATATAGGGTAGCGATGCGACTGGGTTAGCCAGTCTTATTCATTTGTCTTACCCTCCACACTGTGGGGCCTGAGTACACTTGAGTACCACTCGTCCTTTCTCTTTGCCAGTTGACCACCATTATAGGGTCCTTATCGTTATTTATTATTCTAGGTGACACTCAGGCCATCCTAGCTAGAGGCTAGGCCACCCTCATTAGGAGTTGATTCTTTGCCGTTCCACTCCATTATATTAAGTAGGAAAAATGAAGTAGAAGTGAAAAACATAGAGTATAGGTCCTGAACTATAACAGGAAACTCACTCCTGTTACAACTATGGTAAGCTGGGTCACCTCTCCCATGCTTGCAAGGAACTGTGCAAACCGAGAGGTCACCTTATCTTTGACCCAGTCATAGGTCATACTCGCCATGCTCTGCCTCACCCTGCTCCTCTTCACAAGATTCCCCTCATATTCACCACCACCATCACTGCCATCCCAGAAATGGAACAAGGTTCCCTGAATCCTTTGTGGATGACGGAAGCAGCCCAGGCTTATTACCTGGATATGTTTGAGTCTCATACCTGACAACTTGCCACCAAAGGGTTGAAGGGAAAAGGGAAAGCCAAGTGAAGCTGGGAGATCCTCACTTGGCGAAGGACAGTTCTTCTTATCATTCTTCTTCACCTCATTCTCCTTTTCATAATCACTTTGCTGTACTTGGGGAGATGGACAGTTTATCTGGTGATGCTGACTTACTGAACAATTAAAATAGCTATAATACCACCTCCAAAGGAGCATCTCTTCAGAGTGTGGCACCAGAGTATAAAAATAGTGTGCTTAATTCTTCAACTATGGACAAAGTTTCTTTTTTTATCAAAACTCTCCCCTAACCTTAACCTTAGAAACACTTCTCCTGGTGGAGAATTTGACATCCCCACTGATGTTTACTTCCAGAAAAACAATAAATGGCAAAAAACAATGGAAAAAGCACTACTCAACTTAGGTGCAGTACAAACTTTCATTGACAAAAAATGGGTAACATTGTTAGGTATTTCCATCAAAAACTCTCTCTTCTCTGATCAATTACTAATGCCAATGGAACTTCTTTGTCCCACAGAACCATTACAGACTATATATCTCTTGTCTTCTTGTACCAAGGTCACTCTGAAGGAGTGGACACCTTGATAACCAATTTGGGAACTTATTGTATTTATCTAGGATATGACTGGTTTCAACATCACAACCCACTTATTGATTGAGTGGACAAAGAGATTAAATTTTGTTGCTGCACTCACAACTGCATTACAATCAACACAGTGCTCTCTTGTTTCTCCTTTTTCTGGACTTACCATTTCTACTTTCGAGGTCACATGACTTGACCACATCTTATCTTATCTATTGTACCTTAGGGTCACGTGACTACTCACATGACTACAGGCCTGGACTTTGCCTAGATCCATGATATCATCTGATGTTATGCCTCATGGCTACCATATTCCTTATCTTAGACTTGCCCTAGAGTACACAGCTTGGTCCGTGCACTCTAGCTAGACAGTATATATAGTGGTAGCATAGCAACTGGTATCCCCAGTCTTATTCATTTGTTCTACCCTCCATTGTATGGGGCCTAGCAATACTTGAGTACCACTCACCCTTCCCTTCTTTGCCAGTTAGCCACTGTTATCAGGCTTAACAATATAATGCTGATTGTCAATGTTTCCTCATTATCTCTTCTCTCTGTTGTCAATATACTGATGATCACCATCAACAATCACCAACAGCTATGTCTATCTCTATATCCATACCCTTACACTGATCCTCCATTATATCTATTCATTTGTTCCTTGGCGACACTTTGTTATAGTTCAGGACCTATACACTACGTTTTCACCTTTTCTTACTTTTATACTTGAACATTTTCTTTTCATTTTCGAAGTCATGTGACCAGTGCATGTGACCGTGAGAACCCTCACGTGATCTGAGGCCTAGCCCCATGATGTCACCATGACATCATACCTCATGTCTTTCATCTCCATCTCTTTTTCCATGAGGATGCTTCCTTCTTCCCATATGGACTTCTTGCCGTTCTTATGTGT
This sequence comes from Hemileccinum rubropunctum, assembly GCA_038089535.1. Classification (NCBI taxonomy): domain Eukaryota; kingdom Fungi; phylum Basidiomycota; class Agaricomycetes; order Boletales; family Boletaceae; genus Hemileccinum; species Hemileccinum rubropunctum. The sequence goes on from JBBPLC010000704.1 coordinate 6,554, forward strand.
ACCTTGTGTTTATCTCATGTTTCCTTTCTCACACTGGCCCTTAACTATTTTGGACTCAGATGACCTACCCTAAGCCCATCACTAGTCACTACTTAAACCCGCTCTCTCTTGTCATCTACTTTTCCCCAGTTCTATTCACTTGAATCCTCTTCTACCTAAGGGGCCGGTTCTCTTGTCTACCACTCCATTACCTTTACCTTTACTTTTCATCGTTGAGCTCATGAACAACTCATTAATTCAATCATATCTCTGCTTTTGCTGTCTCCATGCATCGTTAATGCATGCTCATCGCTGTCCGCCCTAGTACATGATTTACTTGGGCACTGTAAACTTTCTCATACTCAATTACCATGTCCTTGTCCACATCTGGCTCGACGTTAGGACTCATCAAGTCCACACAGTTGCAGAAGTCACCCAATGCCTAGATTAGGTGTTGTGCTTTAGTTATTTTCTTTGTCCCGTTTCACACTTCAGATGCTCCTAGCTAAGGAAATCCTTATTTGGGGTTGGTTCTGCCTCGTTTGCTGTTCCACTCCATTACACCCAGTATATGACAAAGAGTTGCTGGCTATCATCTGCACTCTGGAAGAATGACACCACTATCTTATTGGAAAAACTAATTTTGAGATTTGGACAGACCAAAAAAATCTCAAATATTGGAAAAAACCACAGACACTCTCTGGCTGACAAGCCTGCTAACATGAGCTGTTGCAAGAATTTAATTATACCCTGGTCTACAAGCCAGGCACCACGAATGGCCATGCCAACACTCTTTCCCAAAGACCAGATCATGGCGATGCTGTTGATAAGTTAAATGAAAACATTACAGTTTTTCCTTCCACTGTCCTCTGTTCCTTTTCTTTATCTATCCCAGTCACACTCACCTCCACCGATGCACACTTACCTTCAAAGGGCTCCCCTGATGCTGCCAGTTTCAACTTGTATTCATCCATTGATCTTGACATCCCCACCCATGACCAATCTCTCATCCCCACCCATGTCAAGATTCAACTTCCTTCTGGCACTTACAGCAGAATTGCACCTCGTTTAGGCCTTGCCCTCAAGCATAAAATCAACATCATGGCTGGAGTCATTAACACCAATTATAGGGGAGAAATTGGCATAATTCTGTTCAACCATTCTGACTCACCCTTCCATATTTCTAAATTCAACCACATTGCCCAACTAATTATCAAAAAAATAGAAAACCCACACTCAAGGAAGAAAAGACTCTCAATGAGTCTCAATGTAATGATAAAGGGTTTGGTTCCATGGGAATCCAAGCCATTTCCTCTACTACTATTTCCCCAAACTTTGAAACTAAACTATCCATGGAATCCTTCAGATTGGACATTGACGCTATCAACAAATACAAATATTATACTTCAGAACATCTTTTTAGAAATTCAAATAGCATCGTTTCGTGCCATCTTCACTTCACACTGAGTTAATCTCGCTTTTCCATGATTGCCCAGTCACTGGTCATCCTGGCCATAACCATACCATTTCTTCCATTAAACACTTCTATTGGTAGCCAGGCACAACCAAGGACATTGCTTCTTACATAGACCACTGTCAGGTATGCTCCCTCATGAAGGATTCATCAAAGCCACCAGCAGGAAAACTTATGCCATTTTCCATTCCCTCCCATCCATGAAAAGACATCTCATTTGATTTTATTACTGGACTACCCCTTTCTAATGGCTTTGATTCTATAGAGGTTGTCATAGATTACTTCTCCAAAGAAATTGTTCTTTTTCCTTGTGTAAAAACCACTTCTTCCTCAGACTTAGCCACTTTATTTAGAGACCATGTATGGTGTCTCCATGGACTACCTAACACTATTCTTTTGGACAGAGGACCCCAATTCATTTTGGAGTTCACCAAGGAACTTTGCAAGATTTTTGACATCCAGCAGAAACTCTCCATAGCATACCATCCCCAAATGGACAGATAAACAGAAAGGGTCAACAGAGAAGTTATCACTTATCTCCATGCCTACATCACTAAAAGGTAGGAGACATGAGCCTCATGGCTAAAAATGGCACAATTTGTGCATAATAACACTCTCACCACTGCCACAGGCACTTTCCCCTTCTCTGTCATATGAAATTATCAACCATGCATGGGTATAGAGCCCACAAACTCCACTGTGACTCCTGGGGGGTCATTTACTAAAACTCTTGATCACTCTCATGAGGAAATCATTTCCATGTTACAAAAACCCATGATTGAATGTTGCATGCACAAACATCCAAGCATTCCTCAGCTCTCTCATATTCTATCAGAGATTACTGTATATCTGCCATTCTTCCTAATGCCATTACCCTCATCCTCCCCTTCTCCATTTCCATTCATCCCACTATCAATATTTCCTGCATTAAACCCTATAAAGCCCCACTGGATGGTCAAAACATATTTAAACCAGATCCTATCACCATGACTGAAGATTGTCATGAAGAATACAAAGTTGACTGGATTGTCTAGTCCAGGCTTCACTGCAGGAAGTTACAGTACCTCTGTAACAGAGTGGAACAATAAATGTGGCAGAACAAACCCCAAACGAGGACAGTCTAGCCTTGAGCTAGGATGGCTGAGTGTTGCCTAGAACGATAAATATGACGAGGACCCTATAACAGTGGTCAACCAGCAGAAAGAGAGGAATGAGCAGTACTCAAGTGTACTCAGGCCCCACAATGTGGAGGGTAAGACAAATGAATAAGACCAGCTAACCCAGTCATATTGCTACCCTATATATAGTGCCTACCGAGAGTGCACAGACCAAGCAGTGTACTCTAGGGTAGGTCTAAGGTAAGGAATGTGGTAGCAGTGAGGCATGATGTCATAGTGACATCATGGATCTAGACATAGTCTGGAACGGCCTGTAGGCACGTGATTGTGGGAACTAGCACATGCTCCTAAGGTACAATAAGATAAGATAATAATGGCCAAGTCATGTGATCTCCAAAGTAAGAATTGTAAGTCCAGGTAAAGGGGAAACTAATGAATGTAGCAGTAAACAGTAGTGTCGTAGCCTGAACTACAACAACCTCATCCACTGGAAAGGATGGGACAAGGTGGATTGCACCTGGGAACCCACTGTTAATCTTAAACATGCGCAAGACACTATTAATGAGTTTCATGCTTCTTATCCTAATGCCCCTGTTACGATTCATCTTTTCTTTGCCTTTTTGTATTAGCATTCGTCTTACACTTCTTGCTAATGCCTCTCTTTCACATGACGACTACCGCTTTCTTCTGCTCTTCTCACGATGGTCATCTTGATTACGAATTCTTATCTTTTATTCCGCTTCCTTCCGACGGACAGCCTCACTTTCTTTGTTCCGATAACTCCCGTTATCTTCCTCTCACCACTTACCTTATTGAGCTTCCTCTAACCTTCCGCTGCTACATAGCTTGGTCCGTGCGCAGTTCCCTCTAGGTATATAAACCCTGCCGTCGATACCTTGTACTCTCTAAGCTAGACCTACCTGGAATAGCACCTTTGTTTCCTTCACTCGTCAATCGCTCTCTAAGTCACCCATCCTACTTTTGAGTGGACGCTCGTCGCTTTAACTTCGTCTCCGGTCGCTCTTCTTTGCGACTCGTCTCCGCCGCTCTTCTTTGCGGTTGTCCCGTCGACAAGAATATCCCTTGGTCGATTATTCCTTCGTCCACCTCAGGAAGCCCCTGTGGAAGTCTCCAGTCGTTAACCACACGACTCGTCCTTGTCTCTGGTCGCCCTTCTTGCGACTCGTCCCGTTGATAAGCAAGCCCCTTAGTCGACACTCCTAGTCTCCCAGGTTTACGTTCGTTCCTACCTGGACCGACTGTAACAGCCCCACAACCCATTTGGGGTATCTCCAACAATGAGTTCCTCTCTCTTTTTCAACTATTCAGTCCCTCCTATACAGAATTCACTGATTCTTGACTAGACCTCAAATCTGGTGAATAGGGGGTAGTGTTATAGTCCATGGACCTCACACTACATTTTTCATTTCTTATTCACTTTTCTCATATAATGTATTCTCTTCACTTTTGGAGTCACATGACCAGTGCACATGACTGTGAGACATTTCACATGACTTGAGGCCTAGCCCCATGATGTCATCATGACATCATGCCTCATGTCTCTTAATCTCCATTTTATTCACATGAGTACACTTCCTTCTTCCCACATGGACTTCTTGCTATACTCATGTCATCCTCATTGTTTCCTTGTCTATACCAGCCCTAAAGACTTTCAGACTCAGATGACCTACCCTAAACCTATTGCTAGTCACTATATAAACCCATCTCTCTTGTTATATTTTCCTTAGTCCTATTCCTTGAATTCCTCTTCTACTTAGGGGCCACATTCACTTCAAGTACCACTCTTGTTCTCTTCTCAATTCTACTCTGCTCTTTGCCATCTTCATCCCCATTACTGGATGCTTGTCTTGAGTGCTCTATTTGGGCACTGTTAATTTCATCATTATTGAATACCACATCCTTGTCCACATCTGGTTGGATATTCACCATTGCCAAGTACACACAGTTGCTAAAGTCGTCATTATCCTAAATTAGGGTAATGTCTCTAGTTTTAGTTTCAGTCCTGTTTCAGAACCCAGGTTGAGATTTTCACCCTTTTCCAAACAGACACCAATGAGGATCTTCTTCCCTGTGCCTACTTCTCCAAAACCTTCTCCCTCACTGAATGAAACTATGATATCTATGACAGAGAACTCCTAGCAGTCATTCTAGCTCCCAAAGAATGGTGACAATATTTTCTTTAAACTCCACACTTCATCACCATACTTACTGACCACAAGAACCTCTCCTACCTTAAAAATCCCAGGGAACTGTCACATTGCCAAGCACACTGATCTCTTTTTCTCCAAGATTTTGACATCATTTGGAAGGTTACTCCTGGATCCCTGATTGGCCTAGCAGACACTCTCTTGCACAAAGACCTGGTTGATATCTCCCTGAACAACATAGATGCTGCCATCCTCCCTGATCCTGCTATTATATCCACACTTGACCTATTCCTCATGAATTATATTCACTTCATCTCTTCCTCTGATCCTCTAGTTCTCAAAGCTCTTCACAATCTCCAACAGAGCTTGCCTCTCTTCCCTCACTCCTTCCTCTCCAATTGGACCTTTGATAATGGCTACCTCTTCTTTCACTCTTGCCTCTATATTCCCCCATCTTGTTGCTCCTTACTCCTTCACTCTATACACTCTTCCTCCATCTCTGAACATGCCAGGCAATTTCATACTAAAGCCCTTATAGAACAAGATTTCTGGTGGCCAGGTCTGGCTTCCTTTGTCTGCAACTTTATCCTAGGCTGTGCTACCTGCCAGCAAAACAAAGTGAACACTCACTGCACTGCTCCACCCTTGCCCTCCATCCTATCCTCTTCTCACTTGCCTTTCAAGCAACTCTCAGTAGATCTTATCAATGACTTGCCTTTCTTTTCTGGTTTCAATTTTCTTATGGTCATGGTTGATCATGGGCTTACAAAGGGGGTAATTCTCATCCCTTGCACTAAAACCATCAATGCAGCCAGAGTTGCCCAACTCTTCTATGACCATGTATTCAAACAATTCAGACTATATGACTCCATCATCTCTGATAGAGGCCCCCAATTTGTCTCTGCTTTTGCTTATAAGCTTGCTCAACTACTACATTATAATATATGTCTTTCCACCACTTACCAGCCACAAACAGATGAACAAACCAAGTGGACCAATCAGGAGATTGAAATCTATCTTTGAATCTTCTGTGCCAATAACTTTCATTCCTGGTCTAACCTTGTCACTGCCACTGAATTCCACCATAGCTTCTTTCCCTATTTGTCCACTAAAACTTCTCCATTCTTCCTTTTTCTCAGATATGAACCACACACCTTCCCTCTACTTGGGAAAAACCTTCCTTCTATTGCTAATCAACCACCTCAATTCCCTCACTATAGCCAAAGAAGAAGCCCTTACTACACATCAATCTGCTCACCTCACTATGAGAAGGAGAACCACCCACTTCTCCCCCTGGAAAGTAGGTGATAAGGTGTGGCTAGAAACCACTAATCTCTGTATTCTTTACTCCTCTAGAAAATTTTGCTCCCAAGCAACAGGAACCTTTCAAAATTGTACAGGTTCTATTTCCCCTCACCTACCAATTAAAACTCCCCAACAAATAGAAAATCCACAATGTCTTTCACACTTTCCTTCTACCCCTCTTCAAAAAACACATGGACCTTCCT
>JBBPLC010000705.1:0-12778 GCA_038089535.1 Hemileccinum rubropunctum
CACAACCATCTCCTGAAACCAACCCCTCTAACCTTGGTGAGTGTCAGGTATTCCTCTACCTTACCACCTGTATGCTTTCAACAGGTTATGAGCCCTGGTAGTGCACTGTAATGTGTGTCAAAAGACTGCACCTACATGTTGCCTGACCTCATGCTCACCATTGTTGCACATTCATTGTGCTAGAGAACGTCGAAAGACTGTTCCTATGCACCAGATAGTGCCATGGTAATGAACCTATGCTGGAATGGCACGCTGACACTGTTGCATTCCAGATAACCTTTACTATGTCTCTCTCCATGAAAAACATTTCCATCCCTGTCTTCAATGGGACGAACTGGCAGGCATGGTGGCCAGCAATGGTCTCCTACCTCCAATCTACCGGGTCCACTTGGGCCCTTGAACTCTCGTGTCTAGTGGCATTGACTGACAAAAGTGAGGTGGAGGACAAAAATGCCTGGATCCAGTGGTCCAAGGCTAATGACCAGATCCTGGGGTTGATTAAGATGAGGCTCTCTGAGCCCATCAAAGCCAAGCACACTGACCTCATGGATGCTGCTGACCTCATGAAGGCACTCCATGATGAATATGCCAAGCCCGGCCTAGCCGGTGCATATGGTATTTTCAAGGAGTTGCTTGAGCTCTCGATCCCAAGCTTGTTGCATCCTGCCCCTGCTCATGACAAGGCAGCAAACCTCTTTGCAAGGTTGAAGGCTGCTGGTTATGACATTCCCACTGGCATCCAGGTGATGCTACTCTTGAGCAAGCTCCCTCCCACCATGGACGTCATTTTACAAATGATGATTCAAGCCAAGGACACAGCCGGCAAGCCAAAAACCCCTACTGTTGACAATATTCACAAGGCTGCGGTCCTGTCATGGGATCAGCGCCTTCTCGGAGGGCACAAGAGGAAGCAACCGGCTCAGGCCAACAAAATATTGGCCATGAAGCGGAAAGGAGACAACCCTCACTTCCAGAAGCAGCACCAACCCAAGCAGCAACCGCCGCAAGGGAATGCTAGTGCAGATAGATTGGGCAAGAATACCTATTGACACAAAAAGAAGGGCAAGTCGCAGGCCAACCACGCCCACATCGCCTCTCCCGCCTTCATCACGTACATGACCAGTCCTGAGCCCACTCCCAATCCCCATGCTCTCGTGCACATTTCTCCACAACTTTACCAGGAAGCTGGCGGTTCCCCCACTGACACCCGCATCAAAGAGGCCTTTAGCCTCGCTCATCGTCTTGAGATCCAGCCATCCACTGAGACGATTAGGAAGCTTGACAAAGAAATGAGTGAAGGCAAAAGGGTGAGTGAGCCTAATTGGATCCTCAAAAACCCTGACCTCATTTTTGGTGTCCCTGGTCCTTCATCGGTGTCAAATGCTTCCAACTTACCTGATGATCAGTACATTGTGGAGATCTTAAGTGACAAGGAAGAGGTACTAGTTGCTCCCAAACGACGAAAGAATCGACGCTCTCACAGGCAAGAAATTATGGCACCACCCCAATCCTCTTGGGACAGTGATGACATGGTCAATATCTATGGTTTGGATGTCGATGGGGAGATTGCAGATGCGGCTGGACTTGAGGATCCCTCATGGCCTCGCATGATCAGGCAAGTGATTTCATCCACGCCTTATATTCGAACTGACATGTTTTCCTCTAATGCATTACCTGCTTGAGTAGTAAATAACACGTCATCTATCGTGGTAGATAGCGCTGCAGACACTTGTAGTTATCCTTGTATAGCTACTTTTAACACGAATAGAGTTTGCTCTTCATGCTCTGCTCCTACCAGTTTGAAAAATAAATGCTCGTGTGATCCTTTTGGGAAGTTCTGGATCCTTGATTCTGGTGCTTCAATGCACTTTACACCTGATGAAACTGACTTCGTTGAGTATTAGGCATTTAAGCGTCATGAACGGATACCTGTTATGACCACCTCTGGAATGATCTACGTTGAAGGACAAGGTAGAGTACTTGTGCAGTAGGAAGACCCCAATAGGAATTCCCAAATCATGGATTTACACAACATTGGCTTAATACCCAACTCAGGTATTCGCCTAGTCTCCCTTGGTCAATTACTTGCTCATGGAGCAAAAGTTCATGGTGATGATCACTAGATTACAGTGACTTATGGTGATGGCACTATTCTTGCCCCATTTACTCCTGGTCAAATCGGTCGTGGTTTATACATGATTGAGGCATTACCACTGAAAGGACAACGTGCCCACATGACGCAAACTATCACATATGACATCCTTCACAAACATTTAGGACATCCCTTGAAAGAAGTCATTAAACATGCCAGGAAGCACACTAAAAGTCTACCGGATGTTGAGATTCCAAAGGAAGACTCCATCTGTGACAGTTGTGCTAAAGGTAAACTTCCCAATAGGAGTTTTCCTCCTACTGAGTGATGTGCTACTCACACATTTGAGTTGATTCACTCTGACATAAAGTCTTTCCCCATTGAATCATACCATCGGTACAAATACATCATCACCTTCTTTGATGACTTTACCTCCATGGCATGGGTCACTGCTTTGCACATGAAAGATGCTGCATTGACAGCCACTAGGCACTTCTTGAAGATGGTGTCCATGCAATTTGGAGCAAAAGTCCAAGGATGGATGTCCGATGCTGGGGGAGAATACAAATCCAGAGCTTTCAATGACATGCTCAAGGAGGAGGGGATACACATTTTTCAAAATGCCCCTCATACTCCTCAACAAAATGGTCAAGCAGAACAATTCATGCGTACTGTGATGGACAAATCTGAGGCTATGCAGCATGATGCCTGCATCCCAGATAGTTGGTGAGAGTTCAGCATTATACATGCAACCCATGTCTACAACAGAACACCGCTGCATCGCCATAACTGGCGCACTCCTTATGAGTTACTACACAAGCAGCAGCCGGACGTAGCCTATCTTCGCATTTTTGGAAGTGCTGCTTATGTGCATATCCCAGAAGATGTGCGGGCAAATAAAATGGCCCCTAAGTCCGAACTTATGGTGTATCTGGGTGTGATGCCAGGGAATGATTCCAATTTCCTGTTTATGCATTCCCCAAACAATGTCCTATTCACCTCTGCACACGCCATTTTTGATGAATTGCGATTTCCCCATTGTGTGTCATACTGCACACAGACTGTTATAGTTCAGGACCCATACACTACGTTTTTCACTTTTTCTCACTTCCGAACTTAACATTTTCCCTTCTTTTTCGAAGTCATGTGACCAGAGCACGTGACCGTGAGAATCCTCACATGACCTGAGGTCTAGCCCATGATGTCATCATGACATCATACCTCATGTCTTTCATCTCTGTTTCTTTTCCCATGAGGACGCTTCCTTCTTCCCACATGGACGTCTCATTGTCCTCATGGTTTCCTCATGTTTCCTGTTCTCACACTGGCCCTCAACCAATTAGGACTCAGATGACCTACCCTAAACTCCCTGTACTTACATATATAAACCCTTCCCCTTCGTTGTCTACTCCCCAGTCCTATTCACTTGAATACTCTCCTACCTTAGGGGCCTGTTCATTTGTCTACCACTCAGTTCTTTACCTTTACTCTTTACCCTCGAGATCATGAACAACTCTTGGGATCAATCATATCTCTGCATTTGCTGTCTCTTGAGCAACGTTACTGCTCACTCGTCGTTACATGTGCCAAGTTCATGATCTACTTGGGTACCATTAATTTCCTCGTACTCAAATACCATGTCCTCGTTCACGTCTGGCTAGATGTCCACACTTGAACCGTACATACCGTTGCTGAGGTTGCCCAATGCCTAGATTAGGTGTCGTTCAACTTAGTTGTTTTCTCCGTTCACTCCGTTTCACGGACTGCTGCACCTCCTGTGCCTACTGTCGCTGGTGAGCATGAGCCTCTACCAGAGCTGCCACTGCCCCCTGCAGATGACGATTATCGACCCAGTCAACCTGCTCCACAAGTTCCTACTCCTCCTCCTGTCCCTCCTCGCATATCTTTGCCTTGCCTGGCACCACCCCCTACTAGTGCACCTAAGAAAGGATCAAGGGGAGCGCCGCCAGCAATCCCTCCTGCCCCGCTGCGCCCCCAATGACAGCGATGTGTGCCTATCCAGCCCGACAATGTCTATGGGGAAGATACGCATCCTGTTGAGCAAGTGAAGGAGATCGAGTGCAAATCACACTGGCAAGACAAAGTTAGGGAACCTGGCCCATCTCGACAGAGACAGCCAGTGCCTGAGTCACCACAAATGCCAGGCAACCTTCCTGAACACAATGCACCGCCCACTCCTACCACAGCTCCTGAGTCTGACAGTGAAGCTGACGTTGAACGATTATATCGTGAAGGGGAAGCTGGATTGGCTGCATTTCTGATGTCTAAGGCAATCCCACATGTGCTAGTTTCTGCAGAAACTAAGCCTCTATACAAATGGACTTATAGGGACATTTAGACGCTGCCAGCTGCAGCACAAGAGGAATGGAAAGCTGCTTGTCGACGCAAGCTAGACATACTCCACGAGCGAAAAGTCTTTGAACTGGTTGACCCCCCAAAGGGGCATAAGGTTATTGCAAACCGATGGGTCTTTGATCAGAAACCAGATGGTCATAAACGTGCATGCTTGGTTGCAAAAGGTTTCTCTCAAACAGAGGGAATCAATTTTGACCAAATCTTCTCTCTGGTTGTAAGGTTTGAGACTGTGCAGCTCATGCTTGCACTTGGTGCCTTAGAAACTGGCATATAGAAGCACTCGATGTGAGAAGCACTTATCTTTATGGAAAGCTACATGAGGAAATCTACATGAAACAACCTGAAGGTTTTATAGTCCCAGGGCAAGAGCATAAAGTGCTCTGTCTGCGATGTGCCCTGTACGGCCTTAAACAAGCTGAACTAGCCTGGTGGGAGACTCTTAATGAGTCCATGAAAGACCTCAGCTTTGAACGTTTGATATCTGATGCTGGTATTTTCCTATACCAGAAGAAAGGTGAAACGGGACGAAAACTATCAATGGAGTACAACACCTAATCTAGGCATTGTGTGACTTCGGTGATGGTGTGGACAGTACGAGTGCGAACATCCAACCAGATGTGTATAAGGACGGGGTAATCAAGAACGAGAAAGTTAACGGTGCCCAAGTAAATCATGTACTTGGCATGTGGAACGACTAGCGAGCAGTAACGTTGCTTAGAAGATGGCAAAAAGCAGAGATACGATTGAGTCACTGAGTCATTCACGAGCTCAGTGATAAAAGGTAAAAGTAAAAGAGATAAGAGTGATACACAAATGAACAGGCCCCAAAGGAGGAGGGTATTCAAGTGAATAGGACTGGGAATAGATGACGAAGGGAAAGGGTTTATATATGTAAGTATGTGGAGTTTAGGGTAGGTCATCTGAGTCTTAATCAATTGAGGGCCGGTGTGGGAATAGGGAACATGAAGAAGCCATGAGGACGGCGAGAAGTCCGTGTGGGAAAGAGAAAGCATCCTCATGGGAAAAGGAGCAGAAATGAAAGACGTGAGGTTCGATGTCATGATAACATCATGGGCTAGACCTCAGGTCACATGAGGGTTCTCACGGTCACGTGACTTCGAAAAGCAAAGGAAAATGTTAAGTTTTTGAAAGTAAAGAGAAACAAGAAATGTAGTGTATAGGTCCTGAACTATAACAAAAGGCACCCAAATTGTGGTTGCCATTGTCTATGTTGACGATGCCCTGTTCTGTGGTCCTGATAAAGCCATGGTTGCAGAGGTAAAAGCCGCATTTATGCGTAAGTGGGAATGCAGAGACCTAGGCCCTGCAAAGGAGTTTCTACACATGAGAATTCATTGGACTGGCAGCAAGATCATGATTGATCAGTGTGCTTACCTAGAAAAAGTCCTTGAACGATTTGGAATGCAGAATGCTAGAGTCGCTCCCACTCCCCTTCCACAGGGATATTATGCTCTTGACTACAATGGCCCAGTCGACCCCAAACTGCGATCTCGCTTCCAACAAGTGATTGGATCCTTATTGTACATTACATTAGGGACTAGACCGGACATAGCTTATGCTGTGACCGCCCTATCTCGGCATGCTGTCAAACCATCGTTAGAGTACCTCGATAAGGCACTCTACATATGTCGGTATCTACTTGGTACCCAACACTATTCCCTTGTATTCGATGGAGCCTCTCAGGCTAGCATGATTGCATATACCAATTCTGATTGGGCATCCGATCCAAACACCCGTTGCTCTCAGACTGGCTGGTTTATTAAACTAGCTAATTGTATCTTCAGCTGGCAATCGCGCCAACAACAGCGCATTGCTTATTCTTCTATGGAAGCTGAATATGTTGCACTTTCTGATTGTAGCAAGCAGGTGGTATGGTTGTGTTCCTTAATGGAAGAACTAGGATACAAGTTACATCCAATACCAATTTGTGGTGATAACCAAGGTTCCATATTCATGGGATCAAACCCCATTATTGAAAAACGTAATAAACACGTAGACATCAAATGGCATGGTGTTAGGGAGTTCATCCATGAAGGTTTAGTAGAACTGTTCTTCATCGAAGGGGCACACAATCCTGCCGATATGTTCACTAAAAACCTTGGACATGTTAAACTTGATCAGTTTAGATCGCAACTTGGGCTAGTCTTCTATGACCAACCCATAGCACCTTGAATGAGTGCTCTCTTCGCTTATGCACCTTAGATAGGCAGCTAAGCGAAGGGGAGTGTTGATTGAGCACTATGTAGTAGCTCTCAACGCTACTTATTACTTACTAGGTGTAGTGTAGCTTGCCTCATTAGGAAATAGTCACATGCTCCATGTAGTATATAAGTTGGAACTCAGTCGTCTGAGTTCGAATAACATCTTGTCTTCTTACCACAACCATCTCCATTAATCAACCCCTCTAACCTTGGTGAGTATCAGGTATTCCTCTACCTTACCACCTGTATGCTTTCAACACGGCTTACCAACCTTCGGCAGGGCTCGATGCTGATAGAGGTATTTACCCAACAGTTTAAGCTTTTATGGCAGGACGCGGACCTGTCACGTCACAATCACAATGTCCTTCATCTCTATAAAGAATGGATGGACTACAACATCTACTTTCAATTATCGATGCGCAGCCCTGCCCTGGTAGACTCCCTCGAAACCTGGCAAGAAAAAGCCATCGAGATGGGTAAGATGTTCGAGAAGATGTGGCTAGAACGAAGCAAACAGCTGCAGCAATGTCAATTCGAGCCCTGATTCACCAAAGTGGGCATGCAACCAGGCCAAGGCGCCCTGATGGACACTTGTGCAGTTCAACCAACACAGCAGGAAACAAGGACCTGCTTCAATTGTAACAAGGTTGGTCACCTATCCCACACATGCAAGGAACCCCGCAAACCACGTGGTCGCCCCATCTTTGATCCAGTTACCAGCTGCACTCAATATACCCTGCCTCGCCCTGCTCCTCTCCATGAAATCCCGCTTGCACCCACCACTGCCATCACTGCTGTTCCTGAAATAGCACAAGGTTCCGGAAATCCTCCATGGATGACTGAAGAAGCCCAGGCCTACTACCTGGACATGTTCAAGTCCCAGGCTCGCCAACTCGTCGCTGAGGGACTGAAGGGAAAAGGCAAGGCTGAGTAGAGAGAGGTACCTACTTAGCAATGGACCTTATAGTTTCATCTTCTTTTTCATCTTCTTCCTTTTCTAATTGCTTTGCTGTACTTGGGGAGATGGACGGTTCGTTGGACGATATTGACTTACCGAACAATTCTTTTTGTAATAGTTATGATACCGACTCTGAAGGAGCATCTCTTCGGAGCGCGGCACCGGAGGATAAATTTTTATCCCAAAAAAAAACCAGCAAAAAACAACTCATCATGGACTATCACTATTTAAACGAGGGTGCAGTAAAAAACTCATACCCTCTTCCTCTCATTTCAGCACTCATCGATCACCTTAAAGGCATGGACAAGTTCACCTGCCTCGACCTTAGGTGGGGATACAACAATATTCGTATCAAAGAAGGCAACGAATGGAAGGTAGCATTCGTCACACCCCTGGGGGTCTATGAACCCATCGTAATGTATTTTGGGATGACTAACTCTCCTCCCACTTTTCAACAGATGATGAACAACATTTTTAATGACATGTATGCCGCAGTCATTGTATACCTGGACGACATGTGTATTTTCACCAAAAACAAATCTGACGATGAATACTCTGAGGTCGTAAAGGACATTTTGCGCAGGTTATGTGAAAACAACCTTTATGCAAAACCAGAAAAATGTGTATTTAATGCTGACAAAGTTGACTTTCTAGGCATGACAGTATCAGCCGACAGTGTTGGGATGCAAAACAACAAGGTCGATGCAATACTTGACTGGCCCACCTCCACAAAGCTCAAGCAGCTTCAATCATTTCTTGGGCTCTGTAATTATTACCGATGTTTTATTCATGGTTTTGGACAGATCGCTCGCCCCCTCAATGATCTAACAAAGAAAAATGTGCCATATACATGAGGGGAGGCACAACAAAATGCGTTTTACACGCTCAAAAAACAGTTTACGACTGCCCCTCTCCTCATATTCCCAGACACTTCAAAGGAAATGTGTGTCAAAACTGATGCCAGTGACATTGCTACAGGCGCAGTTTTATCAGTTCTAGGGAAGGATGGCTCATGGTGCCCTTGTGCCTTTCTTTCCCATTCTTTTTCATCTGCTGAACGTAACTACCCAATCTATGACAAGGAGTTACTAGCCATCATTCGCGCCCTCGAGGAATGGTGCCACTATTTAATTGGAAAAACTAACTTCGAGATTTGGACGGATCACAAGAATCTTGAGTACTGGAAAAAACCACAGACGCTCTCAGGCCGTCAAGCCTGCTGGCACGAGCTTCTACAGGAATTCAACTATACCCTTATTTACAAACCTGGCACCACAAATGGATGTGCCAACGCCCTCTCGCACCACCCTGACCATGGCAACACTGTCGATAAGTTATATGAGAACATCACAGTCTTCCCCTCCACTGTTCTCTGTTTCTCCTCCCTATCTATTCTGGTCAAGTTAACCTCCACAGATGCTCATTTACCCTCGAAGGGCTCTCCCAATGCTGCAGGTTTTGACCTGTATGCGTCTGTTGATCTTGACATCCCCGCCCACGACCAAGCTCTCATACCCACCCATGTCAAGATTCAACTCCCCTCCGGTACCTACGGCAGAATTGCACCACGATCAGGCCTTGCCCTCAAACATAAAATTGATGTCATGGCTGGAGTCATTGACACCAATTATAGGGGAGAAATTGGTGTAATTCTGTTCAATCATTCCGATTCCCTGTTTCATATTTCCAAATTCAACCATATTGCACAACTAATTATCGAAAAAATAGAAAGCCCCACTTTAATGGAAGAAAAACCTCTAGACAAGTCACAATGTAATGACAAAGGTTTTGGCTCAACAGGAGTCAAAGCCATCTCTTCCACTTCCCTATCTCCAAACTTCGAAACTAAACTATCTTTGGAATCTGCCAGAATGAACATTGATACTATCAACGAATACGAGTATTATGCAAACAAAAAACTCTTCAGAAATTTGAATGATATCGTTTTTGTGCCCCCTTCCCTTCACACCGAGTTGATCTCACTATTGCACGATTCCCCGGTCGCAGGCCATCCAGGCCGTGATCACACTATTTCTTCCATTAAACAATTCTACTGGTGGCCAGGCACTGCCAAAGACATTTCCTCTAACATCGAACACTGCCAGGTATGCTCCCTCACGAAGGGTTCGTCAAAGCCACTGGCAGGAAAACTTATGCCACTACCCATTCCTTCTCATCCATGGGAAGATATCTCCTTCAATTTCATCACTGGGCTACCCCTTTCCAACGGTTTTGATTCTATCGGGGTGGTCGTTGATCGCTTTTCCAAAGAAATTGTGCTTTTTCCCTGTCTGAAAACAACTTCTTCTTTGGACTTAGCCACTTTATTTAGAGACCATGTATGGTGCCTTCACGGACTTCCTAACACTATCCTCTCGGACAGAGGACCACAATTCGTCTCAGAGTTCACCAAGGAACTTTGCAAAGTACTTGGCATCCAGCAGAAACTCTCCATGGCGTATCATCCCCAAATGGATGGTCAAACAGAAAGGGTCAACTGAGAAGTTATCGCGTACCTCCGTGCTTACATCACAAAAAGGCAGGAGACTTGGGTCTTGTGGCTGAAATAGCGCAATTCATGCACAACAACACTCTCATCACTGCCACGGGAACCACATCCTTTTCTATTATGCAAAACTACTCTCCACATATGGGAACGGAGCCCACAAACTCCACTACGACTCCTGGGGGGTTGTTTGGTAAAACTATTGGATGTGCCCATGAAGAGATCGCTTCTGTACTACAGAAAACCTGCGATTGCATGTTGCACGCACAAACATCCAAGCGCTCTTCTGCCCTCAACTATTCTATTGGAGATCTAGTCTGGCTCTCCACTGAACACCTCTCTCTCCCTTATCCCGCACGTAAATTAACACAAAAATTCATTGGCCCTTACTGTATCACTGCCGTACTTCCTAATGCCATCACCCTCATCCTTCCTTCCTCCATATCCATTCACCCCATCGTTAATGTCTCCTGCATTAAACCCTATAAAGCCCCGCTGGACAGACAAACTGTATTTAAACCAGATCCTATCACCATAACAGAAGATCGTCACGAGGAATATGAAGTTGATCACGTTGTCCAGTCAAGGCTTCATCACAGAAAGTTACAATACCTCATCCATTGGAAAGGATGGGACGAGATGGATCGCACCTGGGAACCTGCCGTTAATTTAAAACATGTGCAAGACGCAATTGCCGAGTTTCACGCTTCTCATCCAAATGCCCCACGACCTATCCAGGGTATCTCCAAGTCCAAATTTACATCACTCATTTGTCCGTTTGGTCCCTCCTATACCGAATTCACCGATTCTCGACTAGATCTCGAATCTGGTGAATGGGGGGTAGTGTTATAGTTCAGGACCTATACGCTACGTTTTCAACTTTTCTTCACTTTTGGACTTAACATTTTCTGTTCATTTTCGAAGTCACGTGACCAGTGCACATGACCTGAGGCCTAGCCCATGATGTCATCATGATATCATGCCTCATGTCTTTCATCTCCATTCTCTTTCCCATGAGGATGCTTCTTTCTTCCCACATGGACTTCTCGCCGTCCTCATGGTTGCCTTGCATTTTCCTCATGTCTACTCTCTCACAACTGGCCCTCAATCGATTAGGACTTAGACGACCTACCCTAAACACCCCATATTTACATATATAAACCCTCCCCCTTCGTCGTCTCCTCCTCATTCCTATTCACTTGAATACTCTCCTACTTAGGGGCCTATTCATGTGTTTACCACTCTTACTTCCATTCCCAATCCTATCTCTGCATTTGCCGTCTTCGTGCATGTTACCGCACACTTATTGTTTCATGCCAAGTACATGATTTACTTGGGCACCATTAACTTTCTCGTCCTCGATTACCACATTCTCATACATGTCTGGTTAGACGTTTGCACTTGAACTGTTCACACCATCACCAAAGTCGCCCAATGCCTAGACTAGATGTTGTGCTCCATTAGTTGTTTTTCTCCTGTTTCAAGGCAAGAACTGTGATGTGATTATACTCCTCGCATTTCTTGGAAAACCCTATTTTGTCAATGATCTTGTATCCCTTCCCACTGCTGCAACCTGGTTGTCCCTTTGATCTAGGTATCATCTTCTTTTGCTTGATAGTGACACTGCTTTTTGGCTTTTTGGCCTTTGCAGCTTTGTGTTGTAGTTTGGGCTACAACACTACCACTTACCATTATATTCCCTGCATTCACCTTATCCTGGACTTACGATTTCTACTTTTGAGGTCATGTGACCACTTCCCATGATCATGTGACTTGGCCACCTTTCTATTATTTTATTGTACTGTAGGGGCATGTGCTAGTTTCCACGATCACATGCCTACAGGCCACCCTAGACTAGCCTAGATCCATGACATCACTATGATGTCATGCCTTATGCTACCCACATTCCTTACTTCTTTACCTACCCTAGAGTACACAGCTTGGTCTGTGCACGATAAGGTATCACTATATATAGGGTAGCGATGCGACTGGGTTAGCCAGTCTTTGTTGAAAGCATACAGGTGGTAAGGTAGAGGAATACCTGACACTCACCAAGGTTAGAAGGGGTTGTTCAAGGAGATGGTTGTGATAAGAACACAAGATGCTATTTGAACTCAGACGACTGAGTTCCAACTTATATACTATATAGGTCGTGTGACTATTTCCTCATAAGGTAAGCTACACTACAACTAGTAAGTAATAAGTAGCATTGAAAGCTACTACATGGTGCTCAATCAACACTCTCCCTCGCTTAGCTACCTATCTAAGGTGCATAAGTGAAGAGAGCACTCATTCAAGGTGCTATGGGTTGGTCATAGAAGACTAGCCCAAGTTGCGATCTAAACTGATCAAGTTTAACATGTCCAAGGTTTTTAGTGAACATATCGGCAGGGTTGTGTGCCCTTTCGACAAAGAACAGTTCTACTAAACCTTCACGGATGAACTCCCTAACACTGTGCCATTTGATGTCTACATGTTTATTGCGTTTTTTGGTAATGGGGTTCAATCCCATGAATATGGAACCTTGGTTATCACCACAAATTGGTATTGGGTGTAACTTGTATCCTAGTTCTTCCATTAAGGAATGCAACCATACCACCTGCTTGCTACAATCAGAAAGTGCA
>JBBPLC010000706.1:0-12769 GCA_038089535.1 Hemileccinum rubropunctum
AGGGTAGGAGTTAGGGGCATTTATGATCCTGCAAGGGTCAGAGCTGATATATTTTAGTTCTCTTGCAAATATGAAGTCTTTCTAAAATGGCCCAACATTGGGACACTTATTTGAGCCACTGTATGTAGCAGCAGAAGGTCAGAGGAAGCTCAATAAGGTAAGTGGTGAGAGGAAGATAATGGAAGTTATCGGAACAAAGGAAATGTGGCTGTCTGTTGGAAGGAAGTGGAACAAAAGATAAGAGTTCATAATCAAGATGACCATTGTGAGAAGAGCAGAAGAAAGCGGTGGTCGTCGTGCGAAAGGAAGACATTAGCAAGGAGTGTAAGACGAATGCTAATGCGAAGAGCAAAGAAAAAGGTGAATCGTAACATTACCCCCCTACTAGATCCGAAACTCCGGAGAAGGATAATACGTGAATGGCGCGAGTCAGAAGTCGTGGTAGGAGGCGCCGGGGGAGCCAGTCATATTGGCATAGGCGGCATCGTCATAGGGATCATCGTAGTCATATGGAGAGGGGGAGCGAGGAATGGGAGAGCGAGATCGTCAGTTACGACGGCGGGGATAGGATGGTATGACTCGAGAACGAGGAGGGGAAACAGGGCGAGCGGAGGACATGGAGGAGCGAGAGGAACTAGACGGCAAGGAGAAAGGAGGAGGGGGAGTGCGACGACGGAGAGGGCAACGTTGCTGAGTGTGATGTGGGGTGGTTACAAGGCAAGACAGGCATTGGTACCAGGGGCAATCGATACGCCGATGTCCCAGACAGTGGCACTCGAAACAGGTCTCGTTGTAGCGGGGGTGAGAACGAGAGAGAGGGGTATTGGTGAGTTCTCCGTAGATGGTGCCTCTAGTTTGTATTTCATGCGCAAGCTCGGCATGTTGGACGCTCATAAGCTCATCAGGTAGGAGTGGGGAAGAAGACGCAGAGGGGGTGTGATATTCGTCAGAGGTGACGACGGAGGGAGTGATGTATGCGGGGTGGGTACGGTTGGGATGAGCGTGGTATTGGTTTAGCTTGAAGAGGTAACGGTCAACGTCGTCAAGAAACTCAGGCATACCGAGTTGAAAGAGGGAAGCAGTGAGGTTTCCCTCAAGGTTCTGCTGGATGTTGCGGACGAAGTTGGCCCTACGGCCGAAGGTTCCTCTGGAGAGGGTCAGGAGGTTGCCGAGATGTTGGACTTGGAGGTAGGCGTGGTAAAGGTTCCACAGCAGGGAACCGATGTCGAGGTAGCAACCGAGGGGGATAGCGATGCGAGGGTTTCGGAGGAGGGATGCCTGGTGTTCCAGGGTGCGGCCGTCAGCGAGTTCTTCACGGAGGCAGTGGGCGTAGAGGGGAATGTCGACGGAGACGATGGCAGGAGGAGTGACTGGTGAGGTGGGCAGGGGGGTGTGGTTCCATCCAGGAGATGGGCGTGTGGAGGAGGGTTCGGAGGAGGTGTTACGCGGAGGCGGGGAAGAAAGCCTTTCGGCTAAAGAAGAAGAGTCTAAGGTAGAAGGAGACAAAGAAGAAGGAGAAGAAACGGAGTCAGAGACGGTTTGTTGGGTGGACATGGTGGTGGGAGTTCAGGTTGGTTTGCAGGGGAAGATGGAGGGATGGAGCTTTTTATAATTTGCGAGAGCGGACTTTGCATGTTTCAAGTCCCGTTCAGGGACCCAGGAATCTTCTTCGGCGGAGTATCCTTTCCATTGGATTAGGAAGAAGTGGCAAGACAGAGTTCTGCGGTGGCGTAGAATCTTTTCAATTTCATATTCTTCTTCGCCTTGGATAAGGTCCGGCAGTGGAGCGGGGAAGTTGGGTCCATGAATGTCGTTTTCATGATAGGGCGATAAGAGGGAAGCGTGGAATGTGTTATGGATTTTCCACGTTTTGAGAAGGCGGAGTTGGTAAACAATTGGAGATAAGACCTTGGTTACAGTAAAGGGTCCTTCTTGCTTAGTGGCGAACTTCGGGTTGGCAATAGATCGCTTGAGATTGCAGGCTTCTAGCCACACCTTATCTTCTAGTGCGAAAGGGGTGAAGTTCTTACAGGTACGGGAGGCCATGACTTGGCGGGCGAGTTCGTGAGCTGCTAATGCTTCATCGCGAGAAGCGGAGAGGGCTTTGAGTCTGGTTTCAATGGCAGGGAGAGGGGATTCGGGAAGGAGGGAAGGTAGGGCACAGGGTTCGAAGCCCATCATGAGGAAGAATGGGGATTTGCCAGTGACGGAGTGAGGACGGTGATTGTGGGTGAATTCGGCGTGGGAGATCCTTTCAGACCACGAGGCAAGGTTATCTCTGCAGAAGATTCGGAGATAGGTTTCAACTTCTTGGTTTACGCATTCGGTTTCCCCATTAGATTGGGGGTGGTAGGCAGTGGAGAGGGAGAGGTCGTAGTTTAGGATTTTGCCAAGGGCTTTGGCAAAGGCGGAGGCAAATTGAGGACCACGATCAGAGATGATTTTGTCATAAAGTCCGAAGCGAAGGAAGACTTTGTGAAAGAAAAGATCAGCGACTCCTTCAGCGGTGATGGATTTCTTGGTAGGGCATAGAATTACCCCCTTAGTAAGCCTGTGGTCGACCACGACCAATAAGGAATCAAAGCCGGCGGAGAGGGGGAGATCAGTGATAAGGTCACAGGAGACCTGCTGGAAGAGGCAGGAAGTGAAGGAACGGATGGGGGAAAGCGGAGGGACAGTGGGGTGCGTGTTGGCTTTGTTTTGTTGACAGGTGGCGCAGCCCTCCACGTATTTGCACACGAAGGAAGCGAGGCCGGGCCACCAGAATTCGGCGGCGACAAGTTGGCGAGTCTTAAGGAAACCGGGATGTCCGGCAGTTTCATGGTCGTGGCAACGTTGCATGATGGTGTGGCAGAGGGAGGAGTCATTGGGAATATAGATACGGTCCTTGTAGGTCAAGAGGCCATTGACGTGTTTCCAGTTGGAGAGACAGGAACGGAAGGTGGGGGGAATAGAACCATCCATAGATTGGAGGCTTTGTAAGACAAGGGGGTCGGAGGTGGAGGCCGATTGAACTTTATCAGCCAGGGCAGTGTCAATAGCGTTGACAAACAAAAACGGGGGAAGGAGGGTGACATTGTCGTTATCGGGAGAGTTGATAGCGGTGAGTAGATCTGGACGGCACGAGAGAGCATCAGGGCCAGCAAGTTGGGAGCCAGGGACATGCTGCATGTTGAGATCGAAGTCGGCAAGGTCAAGAAGCCAGCGGGCCTGGCAGCGATTCAGTGCCTGAGGTTGTCAGAAGTATGTGAGGTTCTTGTGGTCGGTGAAGACCTGGACAGGGAAGGGGGAGCCATGGAGGTAGTGGTGCCATGTTTTCAAGGTGCGAATGACAGCGAGGAGCTCGCGATTGTAGATGTCGTAATTCCTTTCTGCGGGGGAAAACGATTGAGAGAGGTAGGAACAGGGATACCAATCGCCATTTAAGTCAGTTTGGAGAAGGATACCTCCAGAAGGATACCTCCAGAAGCGAACTTGGAGGCGTCAGTGGCAATGGCGAAAGGTGCGGAGAGGTTGGGGAGGTGGAGAACGGGTTTGGAAAGGAATCGGGAGTGGGGGGTGTCCATGGCTTGTTGACAAGCGGGGGTCCAAGACCAAGCATAGTTTTTCTTGGTGAGGTCAATGAGAGGGCGGGCGATGTTGGAGTAATCAGGGATAAAGCAACGGTAGAAGTTGGCAAAGCCAAGGAAGGAGTGGACATCCTTGACTTTCTGGGGGGTAGGCCATTTGACGATGCCATCGAGCTTGACGGGGTCCATGGCGAGTTGACCAGGTTTGACGATCATTCCAAGGTATTCAACCTCGGTAGTGGCGAACTTGCATTTTTCGAGTTTAAGATGGAGGTTGAGTTCCATCATACGTTGCAGGACACGTTTAGTACGTTCCTCGTGGGTGGCAGGGTCGGGGGAGAAGATGAGGAGGTCATCCATGTAGATAATGAGCCATCCTTCAGCGATCATATCGCGGAAGGAGTCATTCATGAACCATTGGAACGTGGTGGGGGAGTTGGTGAGGCCGAAGAACATGACGGTGGGTTCGAAGAGCCCCTTATGGGTGATGAAGGCAGCTTTCCATTGGTGTCCATCTTTGATGCGGACGTTGTTGTATCCCCAACGTACGTCGAACTTGGTGAAGACTTTGGCATCTCGGAGTTTATCGACAAGGTCGGAGATGAGGGGAAGGGGATAGGCGTCATGAACGGTATGTTCATTGAGGTAGCAGTAGTCTTGGCAAGGGTGGAGTCCGCCATCCTTCTTTTTGACGAAGAAGAAGGGTGCGGCTTGGGGGGAATTCGATGGACAGATCTTTCTGGCTTTGAGGTTCTCTTCTAAGAAGTCCTCGGTGGCTTTGCGTTCGTCAGGAGATAAGGGGTATATCTTTCCGACTTTAGGGACGAAGGACTCCTTGACGTTGATCTCGTGATCATAGGGGCGAGAGGGGGGAATGTGGTCCGTGGTCTCCTTGGTGAAGACAGGGGCGAATTGAGAGAACTCGGGGGGAAGGGTGGTTTTCGGCTTGTTCCTTTCGGCTTCCATGGCAAGTTCGGTGGTGGTAGTGAGTTTGGCTATGACAGGAGATCCTTTGGGAATAGAGCGGGATTCTCCACGGATGGTTTGAAAGAGGGAGCGGTTATCGAGGGCGCGAGAGAGGAATTGTTCTTCGTTTTCTTGCTTAAGGAAGCCGTAAAGGTGATAGTCATGGATAGAGGATACGTGGACGTGACGGGGTGCGGGGAAGTGGGAGTTGTGGCGTTCGGAGTCTCTGGCACAGGAAGCGTAGAAGTCGCGGGATTCGTCAAGGGATTCGGGGATGGAAAGGGTTCGACTTTTCCAGTCGATCGTGGGATTGGTGGTTCTTAACCAGGGGAGTCCAAGGATGACATTGGTTCTTCCGCAGGCCATGACATAGAAGGTGACCTTCTGGAAGATTCCTTTGATGTTGGAATACAGGGTGCAAGTATGGGTGATGTTCCCATTCTTGTTGTACGAGTGGTCGACGTTGCAGGCGCGGATGGGGGAGGCGAGTTTCTCAGTGGGGAGACGATGTTTTGACACAAAGTCTCAGTCAATGCAAGAAATTTCAGCGCTGCTATCAATGAGGGTGCTGGTGTCGACGGCTTTCTGGGTGTGCGAGGGGACAACTAACTGAATTGGGATTTGCATAGCTTTAGTAGTAGCCAATACAAATACAGGAGCACACAAGAAGGAGGGAGGGGAGACTCGCGTTGACTGAGATCCCCTTTCTAAAAATCCATTTGGAAGGAAACCTTCCTGACGGCAACTTCATCTTCGTCGTCGTCAATTTCTCGTAAGGTAGGGAGGTTGGATTCTTCTTTGACCCGATGGATCTTTTTCTCCGTGCGGCGATTAGGCGTGGAGGGAAAAGAAGGACAAGAGGTGCTATTATGGCCGGCACGACGGCAACGGAAACAGAGTCCCTTCTCGATACAGCATTTGCGTTCATCAGGGGTGAGTTTGGCGATGCGGACTATGTCCACATCCATGGCGTCAGGGTCTTTGGCAGGAGTGCGGGTGGGAGTGGTGAAAGAGTGGAAGTGAGAGGAGGACGTCTTGCCTCTTCGGGCGATTTCATCGGCGCGGTCCCACTGCGTCTGGAAGTGGGTTGCCTTCTTGTACCAAGCTGCGATCTTGGTTGGGGGAGTGTCCATGGAGAGGATGCGGCACATGAGGGAAGGGGGAATTCCGGCAGAGAAGTAGTTAATAAGGACATTTTCGTCGGTGATACCAGCGAGAGCGACGCGGTTTTGGAAAGAGGAGATATAGGAGTCGAGGGATGGTTCATGACGCTTGGTCTTAGTGTTAAGAACCATGCGTTTTGTGGCGAGCCAGGCAACGGCGTCATTGACAGTGTCGTGGTGTTCAAAGGTTTTCTTGAACTCAGAGATGAAGTTGGTGAAGGTACCAAGGGCGATGGTGGTTCCGGAAATGGCATTTTGCCGGAAAGTGTTTGCCCAGGTGAGGGCGGGGCCTTTGGTCATGTATGAAAGGGCAAAGACGACTTGCTTTGCATCGGTGTCATAGACTTTGTCGTTGACGTGGAGATAAAATTGGACAGTGTTGAGCCATTGGACGGCGGTTTTGTACGAATCGTCGAAGGCTTCGGGGGCGCAGACACGAAGTTCAGTGAGCTTAGTGGAAGACATGGCAGGGGATGGTGGTCTAACGAACGGGGGAGGGGCGGTGGGTGGAGGAAGAGAGACAGAAGGAATGCGGGGAATGGGGAATATGGGGGTGGTAGCGATGGGAGTGGGGGACAGTGGGGTAGGTTGACGAGGGATCGTTAGTGTTACGATTCACCTTTTTCTTGCTTTCCGCATTAGCATTCGTCTTACACTTCTTGCTAATGCCTCTCTTTCGCACGACGACCACCGCTTTCTTCTGCTCTTCTCACGGTGATCACCTTGATTACGAACTCTCATCTTCTATTCCGCTTCCTTCCGACGGACAGCCTCACTTCCTTTGTTCTGATAACTCCCGTTATCTTCCTCACACCATTTACCTTATCGAGCTTCCTCTGACCTTCCGCTACTACATAGCTTGGTCCGTGCACAGTTCCCATTAGGTATATAAACCCTGCTGTCATTACCTTGTATTCCCTAAGCTAGACCTACCTGGAATAGCACCTTTGTTTCCTTCACTCGTCAATCGCTCTCTAAGTCACCCGTCCTACTTTTGAGTGGACGCTCGTCGTTCTACCCCGTCTCTGGTCGCTCTTCTTTGCGACTCGTCCCCGCCGCTCTTCTTTGCGGTTGTCCCATCGACAAGGGTATCCCTTGGTCGATTATCCTTTGTCCACCTCAGGAAGCCCCTGCGGAAGTCTCCGGTCGTTAACCACACGACTCGTCCTTGTCTCTGGTCACCTCTCTTCGTGACTCGTCCCGTCGATAAGCAAGCCCCTTAGTCGACATCCCCTTGTCTCCAGGTCTACGTTCGTTCCTACCCGGACCGACCGTAACATAAGGTAAGTGGTGTGAGGAAGATAACGGAAGTTATCGGAGCAAAGGAAGTGCGGCTGTCCATCGGAAGGAAGCGGAACAAAAGATAAGAGTTCATAATCAAGATGACCATCGTGAGAAGAGCGGAAGAAAGTGGTGGTCGTCATGTGAAGGAAGGGCATTAGCAAGAAGTGTAGGATGAATATCCCTTGGTCGATTATCCTTTGTCCACCTCAGGAAGCCCCTGCGGAAGTCTCCGGTCATTAACCACACGACTCGTCCTTGTCTCCGGTCACCTCTCTTCGTGACTCGTCCCGTCGATAAGCAAGCCCCTTAGTCAACATCCCCTTGTCTCCAGGTCTACGTTCGTTCCTACCCGGACCGACCGTAACAGTTAGACTAGCGGAGAACTGTTGTGAAAGATCAAGGGATTCGCTTTGTTGAGCAACGGAAGGTACAAGGGTGTCAGGGTCAAGGTGGTCTTCTTCTTCGGAGTCGGGTTGCTCGGAAGAGGAAGAGTCGTCGAGTGGTTTTGATCAGGGAGCCGACCAACAAGGATCTGAGCACGGTGGTTGCGAAATGGTGGAGGACTATGACGGTGATAGCCTCTTTGATGAGAAGCTAGACCTTTTGTTACAGTTGGTCCGGGTAGGAACGAACATAGACCTGGGAGATGAGGGGTGTCGACTAAGGGGCTTACTTATCGACGGGACGAGTCACAAAGAGAGGCGACCGGAGACAAGGACGAGTCGTGTGGTTAACGACTGGAGACTTCCACAGGGGCTTCCTGAGGTGGACGAAGGATGATCGATCAAGGGATACCCTTATCGATAGGACAACCGCAAAGAAGAGCGGCGGGGACGAGTCACAAAGAAGAGCAACCGGAGACGAAGGTAGAACGATGAGTGTCCACTCAAAAGTAGGACAGGTGACTTAGAGAGCGATTGACGAGTGAAGGAAACAAAGGTGCTATTCCAGGTAGGTCTAGCTTAGAGAATACAAGGTATCGACGGCAAGGTTTATATACCTAAAGGGGACTGCACACGGACCAAGCTATGTAGCAGTGGAAGGTCAGAGGAAGCTCAATAAGGTAAGTGGTGAGAGGAAGATAACGGAAGTTATCGGAACAAAGGAAATGCGGCTGTCCGTCGGAAGGAAGCGGAACAAAAGATAAGAGTTCATAATCAAGATGACCATCGTGAGAAGAGCGGAAGAAAGCGGTGGTCATCATGCGAAAGGAAGACATTAGCAAGGAGTGTAAGACGAATGCTAATGCGAAGAGCAAAGAAAAAGGTGAATCATAACATCATCCCAGTCAACCACATTGTACAGCAGTGTCACCTCATCCCCTCATTTCCACATGGAGCCATCAACCCTCAATAGGTCCAAGATCATGTGTTGGCAGAGGCTCAACATTTTTACCTCAACAAATACATAGATCATTGCATGTTCAAACAGTATAGGCGCAACGATATGGTAATCACGTCATTTTCTTTCATGAAAAAGCTAATCAATTTGTTTGCCATTCAGGAGTTTTAATGATGCATGACCCTCTTCCCCTTTCATAATATCATGTTGGCAACTCACTGCACAAACATCCCCATTATCCTGAAAACATCTCTTACCCTGATGTCCCTGGATCTACCATATCCGTCCCTGTGGTCCCCTTGTGCATCCCTACACCTGATGTCTTTCCTCAGCTGTCAACTTTTCTCTACACCAAACAATTTCCCTATCCTCCCCAAATCCAATGTCTCTCACCCTGATGTCCCTGGATCTACCATATCCATCCCTGTGGTCCCCTTGTGCATCCCCATACCTGATGTCTTTCCTCAGTTGTCAACTTTCCTCTACACCAAATGGGTTGACCACTTGCTCGCTTCTCTCCTGCCCTGCCCCATACCTCATCCACTCTACTGTGATGATGTCATAAGTGAGACCATCCTCGGCCTGCTCTATCAGTTTGTGAGCAACCTTGCAATGAGCCACACTGCCTAGAGCCTCTGCACACATGCCATGGCCATCAACTGCCTGTGGCGAAATGCAGGTGCCTTTGGCATCAATGATGAGAGGCTCTGGTGCGGGCTCAACATTGCATGGGAAGTCCTTGTCATTGTGCTCACCATCTCAACAGGCAAGCAACTCTGAGGACATGCCAGCATGTTCATATAATGTGTTTCCTCTCAGATTGGCATGCATTGGACTAGGCATCGTTATGCATACACTTCATCCTAATCACATTTGTTTTCTCGTCCCCTCTATGCATGTTAAGTCCATAGCTGCATATAAACATTTCTTGTGTGTATTTTTTTTGCAGTGCACTACAGCTATGACCTCTTGACAATGTTTATTTACATAGCAGATGTATACAATGGCTGATGCAGGACAGTGCTACAGTAGGGCTACAATAGTCTATATAGATCATCATTTGTGATATGGTATGCAAAGTGATGACATAGTGCTACATCAGCTATATAGCTATGCGGGGTGCTATAGGCCGCTACAGCCACAAATGCTTTTTCCTGATGTGGGTCGGTGACGTCGAGCTCTAAGTCATGCCACATTGTGATACATTGAATGGAATGCCAAATGTTTATCTGTTTATGTCTTGGCTTGTAATTGTATCCCCCACACATCCCAAGATTGAAAACTCCAACTCGCTAAACACGTACCCAAGGGGCCAGCCAGCGACCATTTTACTGTCATCACCTTCATTCGCACGCTTGTACAGCCTACGCTTGTCTCGTCGAACACAAATGCGGCGGTGGAAAATAAGCTGACTCGGAACCACATCTCTTTTTGAACAGCTTTGAGCTCCTGCTGAAAATCGTAGCGTTTCTTTTTACGTGTTCCTCAGGCTGGGTAGCTGGTGCCTTACCTTGCTCCCGTCGAACGGGAAAAAGAATCCTTTTACTCACATCATCACTGTCGGATATACAAATACGTTTGACGATGATGCAATCTATTCGTCGTCTCATCTAGGCGGTCGTCCCGTCTATCCCTCCGACTGTGCCATCCGCAAATGGCCAATCATTGTATCCGAGAGGCGTCAGGTTTCCTGTCAAGTAGTACTTTGACCAATCCGCAGGCGTCAGGGGTACATTTTTCTGCAGCCGAAGCGGGAGATCCGGCCGGCAACCAAGTCAATAAATGTGCACAGAACACCAGAACAAGACAGCAGGAGCCCCTCACGTTTGATATATACTGCCGTCCAAAAGCGACGAGACCGCCCTTTTCCACCGCAGTGCGCAACGCTGTCTCGCGGGTATACCCACCAGCTGATATGAACACCCTCTCCTCACCACCTTCACCACCATTCCATATCTCGCGCAAAAAGTCATTGTTCTCGCCTGTGGTTGTAGCTCTGTCCATGTTTCCCGCCACGCGTGGCTCAGTTACATGAAGATACGCCATCTTGGAGTGTTTGTCACGAAGCGCAGTAGCGAGGTACGTAAAGGTTGGCCGCGGGTCGGACATCTTCATGTCTGAAAATCCATGGGAAATGAGTACGACAAGCATGAAAATCGTGCTCACCTTGGAAAGTGCTCCAGGGACTGATACGAATACCTACTCGTTCTGGGCCGACCACGTCCACAACGGCATCTACGACCTCTCTCGCAAACCGCATCCTGCCCTCTTCGTCTCCACCCCATCGGTCCGTGCGTCTGTTGGACACGGATTGAAGGAACTGGTTCAAGAGGTAACCGTTCGCGCTGTGTATCTCTACACCATCAAACCCGGCACCGTGAACGGCGTTGTGTGCTGCTTTGGCGTACGTGGCGATGTACTCCTTAACCTCTCCTCGCTCAACGGACGGGGTGGCTTCGAATCGCCGGTCAGTGTATAGCGGATGCGGAGACATACGGTGACGGTGGATCCTGGTTCTCGAGAAAGTCTATGTCGGCAGCACGACCCAGTCCCCACAGCTGGAGAAAGATGTGCGATCCCTTGGCGTGGACGGCGTCCGTGACCTGCACACACCGCACGCACCACGTATACCGTGAGACGGGGATTCGGAACGAACGATAAGAAAACACTGATTCGCCACCTTTTTCCAGCCTCGTATTTGGGCATCGGTGTAGATGCCTGGGACGTGTGCATATCCCCCCGCATCGTGTGAGATGAAGGTGGCTTCTGTGATGAGCAAGCTTCCGGGGGTGGAGCCACGCTGGGCGTAGTAGGATGCTTGTTGGGGTCCGGGGACATGGGAGGCGTACGCTCGGAAGCGGGTCAGTGGGGCAAGCACAGTGCGGTGTTGGAGGGTTATCTTGCCGACCTTGATGGGCTTGAAGAGCGCGGGGGTCTGTTTTGTGGCAGCCATTCGGGTTGACGATGATGGGTAGAGAAATAGTGCGACAGCGAACCACATCGATGTCCATTTCTCGCTCGTCAATTTATATCGTCACGGAATCCGTGAGAGCTGGGTTAGCCCCCACGGAATGATAAATGTTGTCGACTACCGGAGTCGTTCGGTTCGTCGGCGCTGAACCAACGTGGCAATCGACTGCTGGCATGTCGACGAGCATCGGTGCGACATATGTACTATGCATTTGACAGGTGCGTTCCTGTACAGGAAAGATAAGGGGTCGGTCTTCTGGTAAATCAGCTGCACACCGGTTCCCGCCCTCGGCCGCCGGCGCAGCTTCCTTTGGACTCTTTTGGAGATAAATCGTGGATTGTGTATGCAGCAATTTCCTCCATGTCAGTGTTTCTAGAGTGTCCGTCGTCACCGCCCGTCAAGCCAGTCATCAGTATTATGTCGTGTCGTGTCGTGTCGTGTCGCGTCGTGTCGCGTCGTGTTGTGCATGTACGATTTGTTCTCTTCCAGCCTGAGGGATTCGGGTTGCTCGAACACGTCCCGAGTCCATTCTTGCGTTCGTAAAAAGGTACTGATTCATTATTTGCTTGATCGATGTTCTATGTCAAGCTGCAGAAAGGTAGTGTTGCGTGTTTTTCTTTTCTGTTATGGTAGGTGTCGACTCATCGCCGATGGCGTCCCTAAAGCACATTTTGGGGAGCTGAGTCACTGTCCAGGTCGCGTGCCTAACCTCGGCCAGCATCTCATCTCCGAGTCATCGAAGACGCCCAAAACTTCTCTTCTTCTCACCACCGATCAGGTTTGTCTCTCAAAAAGAAAGCTGATCTGACAAAGACACAGTCGCAATTAAAGCGGAAATGACGGTCAAATGTTCGGGATGACCAACTATTTTTCAGCTCCGGGTATAGCACTGCCTGTACATTGGCGATTGCCTTACAAATCCACTTCCGAAGCGACTTCAATTCACTATCGCACAAAAACATTCTCTACTCCTTGATACTCACCTCTGACTCGCACCAGCCATGGAGTCTACACAGCAAACACCTGCACTCTTCAAGCCCACCAAGCTCGGAAAGATAACCCTCCAGCACCGCGTCGTGCTTGCCCCATTGACCCGCGTCCGAGCCTATGCCTTTCATGTTCCCGGGCCACAGCAGGCATCCTACTATTCTCAGAGGGCATCTACACCAGGTTTATTTTCTCGAGAAACAGGAGCCGCCTTCGCCGTATGTCTCTGCATCTCCCATCCAGTTGACCGGTAAATCAAGGCCCCCTCGTGCGTTGACCGAAGAGGAGATCAAGGATTACATCGCCACGTACGCAAGAGCTGCAGGCGACGCTGTGCACCGTGCCGGGTTTGATGGAGTGCAGATACACGGTGCAAACGGTTACCTCTTGGACCAGTTCCTTCAATCCGTGTCCAATTCACGCATGGATAGATGGGGCGGAGACGAAGAGGGCAGGACAAGGTTTGCGAGAGAAGTCGTCGACGCTGT
>JBBPLC010000707.1:0-12759 GCA_038089535.1 Hemileccinum rubropunctum
CCGCCACCTCTTCGTTTGCATACGATGCCACGATCAGCTCCTTGTCGACATCTTCCCCGATCTCACCTTCCCAGCCATTATCTGTGAGGTATTTCAGGAATTGAGCGTCCCCCTCCACGAGGTCAACCCCCGTCATATCTGGCACGAAGAAATATGTCACGAGGATGCCGAGGATGCCACAGATAGCAACGGCGATAAAAGTCCAGCTTCAACAGGCTATCTTTAGCAAGCGGCACAAATGAAAACAGGACTGTACCGTTGTCCAAACCTGTTCCGAATGGGCGTGAACACTTCGGTGCCGATTACACCCCCGGTCTTGCCGATGGCTGCAGAAAGGCCATAACATGTCCCACTAAATGAGAGTGTCAGGTGTAACATCTCGGTGGCCAAACGTGCATCACGGGGTGTAGACATACCGCACAGGGGTTGCATAGGACCTTGTGCAAGCACAAAAATAAGTTATGGAGTTGAGATTTAAAACAAAGTAGTTCAGGAGGGCATTCACTCAGCGCTCGTCAACATCGTCATGGCGCCCGGTCCCTATACTCTCATGAGCATGTACAATAGTGTGAGTGCCACGTACCATAAGGCCGAACGACTGCATCAACCCGTAGCTGAAAATAACCTTGTTGAAGGAATCTTCTCCGAGTTAATCATACAAACTCACAAAACCACAAAAAGAGGTATGATATTCGAGATCTTGTCGTACCAAATGCCGATGATGAGACCCTAAGAGATGACTAATTCGTGACATGTACAGGCTAGGGAAGCAAGACACTCACAAACGTTACGTAGCCAGCGAATCCCAGCATCATCTACAGAGATCGTTGAGTCGCTACACAGGGACTTGAGCCCCCACACCCACAGTATTCCTTCTTCCTATCGCGTTGCAGAGCCAGGCACTGACACAGATGCCGGGCAAAGCAATTACCCTTAGTAAGAGTTGCCACTCGGCAGTCTTCTTGATATCGCCGTTGTGGATCACACTGGAAATGATCGTCCCAGAGAAGAAACTGTTCGGGAATACAACCTAAATGTTATACACGACATTGATCACTTTAAACTTGATGCTGGAAAGATCAATGCTTACAAAGTCAAAAAGAAACCTGTTTCAAAAAAAAGTCAGATTTTGGCTGATAACGCGGGTTTGAGTTCGCACCATGCGCCACAGGTACCGATGAGGGAACGCCAATATCGTTTCATAACCAGCCCGTAAGGAACATGACCTGTCTTAGGGTTCAATAGTGTTCTCGCTCAAGCTCAGAATATCCATTACGCTTGATGGCGCCCTTCCGATACAGCTTGGAGCTCAACATCCGTAGACGAAAGAAGAGCACGCTCAAAGGCAAAAGTATACCGATTCCAAAGCAAACGCGCCATACAGTCTGGAGGTGTTGTTCGCCAGCTGCAGAAAGCACGATTAGGAACACAGAAACGGCCAATGGTCCACCAAGCTAATCCAAGGAATATTATTGAACGCCTAGACGAAAGGGATGCAGAGACTTGCCACAAGAAAGAATTCCGTGACCATGACAACAACTGCAAAACGAATCAGTACGGAGAGGATAAGGTGTACTTGGGGTGTACTTGGCCCGCGGCTCTGAACAGATCTCTCATTCGCTGATTCTATCGCGCTCGTCGATGAGGCAGGGTATTCTCCACCAACACCCTGCAATGATCAACGAAAGAGACAAGCATGCAAGTGCGAGTAACTTACTACCCCAGTGATTCCCCGCGCAATTGTCAGGAACCAAAAAAGACCGAGTGGGCTTCCGTTAGCACCATGAGCGGCAGTTGTGAGAGTTGCACCGAGGACGATGAACAGGGTGGTGCCCACAAGGGCAACCTTGCGGCCCATTCTGTCACAGACCAAACCAACAAGGATGTGCCCAACAACATCGCCTGTATTGCTCCAGATCAGAGCGTATTGATGAAAGCGCTCTTTCACATGTACTGACCGACCACAAGGGCGTTCGACACTTGCGTAGAGACGGCCGATGTATATTCTTTGGGGTAGAGGGACTTGAAAATGACCTAGAGAAGGTGATCCAGAACTGGCGACAAGTGAATAGATATCACCTACGTTTGTCATAGTCATGATGTTGTTTTGATCTGGAATAGAGTATTCAGTCGGTTGCTTCAGAAATATGAAGTATGGAGGTTACAGACTTACAGCCATCACTGATCAAACCAAAGCCAGCTGCAAGGAGGGTGAGCGAGGCACTCAGCGACTCTTTTTCGTTGAGTTTATGAGCAGTTGCTTTGAGGCTCGCTTCATAAGCCTTGACAGAGACGTTCCGAGTGGTCTGGGTATACTCCCCTTTCTGGGAACCATCTTTCTCAGCCAACATGGGGCACAGGAAGGTAGAACGAAGTGAGAGTATATCCAGCACAGAGGGCGTGAAAGATGAGGGTTAGGGCGTAGCATTATTTAGGAACACACGTGCTGACGGTAGCATTTGGGGTCAGCACGACCAGCGCTCCTTATTAATTAACCGGGTCTGGAGCAAGTGCCTATAGTGCAGATGAGGGGGAGATACATGTAGCGAAAGCGTTATTGAAGTTGTTCTGCTGACACTCCCTGGTTGCCAGGCTGGTACGTCCTTCGCGTGACATGCCTCTAACCCGATGCGTAGACGATGTGGCCATGGTGCAATTGTGCACGGGGTTTCGTGGGTATGACCTGTGCCAGAGGGTAGAACGACCATCTTCTGCGCGTTGTGAGTCTGTTTTTGGCAGATGAACCTCTTCTGTACCTTGTTGTGTGTGATCTCTGGTCAAAGACCTGATGCATGATGTCCGAGTGGCTCTTGTATTTCCGTGATGCCATCAACCTCATCAACCTGAGCAAAGCTATGACTTTCGTGTTAGCAGTTAAGTCACGGTAAGGCCCGAGATGTCTTTGCCAATGCCCGAGGATACATACCCGAAGAACGCAGGATTATTTCAAGTCCATGCAAGTCGTAGTCCTCACCGCGTGGTGAGTTCCGGAAGCAGAGCCGTACATCCCCCGAACAGGATTGCAGTTCAAGACCCGGGAGGAAGTTTTCTGAAAGGACTTCTCCGCAGTGCCTTCACGCTGGCAATTGCAACTGTTTCCCGAACGTACTGACTCGGATCCTTTCACTGCTGACCATTGCGTTAGAAGACGAACGTGAGAATTTCAACGTAGATCTCTTGGCAGGTCAGTGGACAGCAACCAATGGTCCCGTCCACATCACAGTGAGCCGGGATATTCGACCATCTACAAAAGCATGCGTGGAAAGGGGTCATCAACAGTAAGAGTAGCACCGATGTACCCAGTACGCACCGTGCGTCACAGGTAGGTAGATGCACAAGGGTGCACGTGATTGATCCTACTAGCTATACGTTCGTCGCCACATCATGCTCGCGTGCTTATCTTGTTTCATTCCCATTTCATGGCGGCCATTGGATACGCCTGACGAAGCTACTTCGTGGCTGCCCCCCACAAACGAGAACTCGAACGAGAATGCACCGTGCCGTGAATCCGGGCATCGAACCTCCTGGTGCCTAAATTTCATCCAAGTTCCCAGCTATCGGTTCTCTCAGCATGAGAATATGACGCACCACGACGAACTGGAATTGGCCAATGCTTCACCCCAAGGTACGGACTCACATCCGAGCGGAACCCGTGCAACCATCGTGAAAACCTGTTTCGAATCCAGTTTAACCCTGAATGTGGTTTGCTATTCGTACCTTGCATTGTTTCCCACCGACATTGATTTCCAGCGTGAACCATCACATTGCTGAAGCGAACAACCTCGGGCTCGTGATCGGAAGCCAACAGTCAGCTACAACGTCATAAACGAGCACGGACTTGCTGGTATGCTTCATCTAAAGAATAGGGTTAACGACCAAGGATCCATTTGCAACGTCCTTGATCGACATCAATCCCCGGCATTTTGCATACGGTCCCCCAGACGTGTTTTGGGTTGCCCCATTGATACCGGCTCCAAACTGTTCGTGACTACATCTTTCAGCAACCCATCTAGAGATTTCATGGCGAACCTTTCAGACAGGGGTTGTAGAAATTTAAAGCCAAAGACACGCTGCTGTATTGTATATAAGCCGGGCGGAAGAGGAATTGATACCCATACTCGCAAAACCTTGCTCAAACAGGTCTGCTTAGCAGCTCAATCCGTTGGAGAGCCTGGAAACCCGAGCAGTCACACCAGTGAATAATCTAGTAGTACCACATCGCTTCCGATTCCCCAATGGCCCCAAGAGCGTGGAAGAGAGCTAGAGCAAAATTGAATGTCTACAATGGAAACAGAACGTCGAGTCATGAGGATCAAGCGGTAAGTACTGCCAAGTGGCGATATCAATACCACCGCGACGGCGTGGGCAAAGTGGCACGCATAATTGATATGATCATGATAGGCAGTTACGTCGTCCGCGACTCGGAACTTCAAGAAAACTCGGTGCGTGACATGATGGACTAAGTACTAGTATTATTCCCGCGGTCAATTGAAACACACCAATCCACGCTAATATAGTACGATCAACAATGTCTCATACCCTCTATCGGACACATTGTATACGTACTCGCATCCACTGACAATCAAAGGTCGTAAACGAATCGCCTCCGGGGCTCCGAAAACGTTCGTAGGAGCTTGGTCGTTTCCGGAAAGCTGTTAGCATCGGACCGGCCCCGGGCCCACCGGGTCCGTTGAACGCGAGAACACGTACATACTACACCGACGTTTCTAATTTCGAAGCACGGCGGGCGCGAACAAGGAAGACCCGAACTTGAATCAGTGTATGTAATAATGCAGTCTGGAACCGCGTGCTCGCCGTAGAC
The DNA here is from genome assembly GCA_038089535.1 of Hemileccinum rubropunctum. Classification (NCBI taxonomy): domain Eukaryota; kingdom Fungi; phylum Basidiomycota; class Agaricomycetes; order Boletales; family Boletaceae; genus Hemileccinum; species Hemileccinum rubropunctum. The sequence continues at coordinate 4,823 of JBBPLC010000707.1, forward strand.
AGGATAAATCGAATGCGTCAGGAACATCTATCGAGGAATTCGAACACACTCCCAATGGGTAGGTAAAACTCCAAGAAGAGTAGATATGGTATAGACAACTATGTACGTAAAACAGCAAAAAAAAAAAAACAAGTATCGTTGAATATTGCTGGTATAGTAGAGAATCCCCTCCTCCATACCGGCTCGAACGCCCAGCGCCTCACGACCCTCGCTGTCTCTGCTGTCCACCCGACACCGTCCCCACTCCGGCCACTCCACCCGGGTTCACACCCCCAGACACGTTCAAAAGATACATCCCCCAGTCGTTCACCCTACCCCCAAAAAATCAAATCAACACACAAAAATTCAGTGACAAAACACCTACCCAAATCCAGTTGGCGCACACGACCACATCGCAATCGTATCCGGATCCACATCCACCATCCCGTTCGTCTCCATCATCGTCGTCGTCGGTTGCACCCCCGCCGAACTACCAGCCGCCGCGTCCATAAACGCTTGCAACTCGCAGTCGTTCGTCGCAGCCGTACCGGCCGCGTCATGCTGGTGCCCAGGCGCAGGCGGCGGCGCAGAAAATCCCCCAAACGAACCCGGCATCTGGTCCATAAATAAATCATCAAACGAATAGCCATCACCCTGTGCAAACCCGTGCCCATGTCCATGTCCAGGGACCGACGTCGGTTGTTGGGGTGCCCCGCTCGACAAGGGCGTATACCACATGTTTGACGGATGCACAGACCCCGAGGACGAAGACGCCCCTGTCGCTCCCGTCATCGAAAAATCAACCTGCCCATGCAGCGGGAGCCGTCCTAAATCATTGCTATACACCGGGAGGTTGTATAACTGGGGCTGTGGTGCCTGTTGCTGCCGAGGAGGCTGTTGCGACAATGCGTGCACGTCGCGCGAGATGCGACGCGTACCGGCGATGGTTCTAGGAGAGCCCTTGGGCGGTGACAACGGCCGCGAAGGAAGCGTAGGACTGTCGGAATCCCTTTCGCGTTTCGTCCCTCCTTGAGGGCTCGGTTGAGGAAGAGGGAGATCTCCTACGGAAGCAAGCTCGTAAAGAATATCCCTAGCGAATACGAATTGATCTAGTGTCAACGATCCGCTTTGGTGATCACAAACCAGAGTCTCCCAGACGTATGCCACCTATATGCGAATATTAGTAAATGAGTACAGTCATGTTTGAACAAGGGCACATACCGGTTCTCCAATGACTTCAAAAGCCCCATGCACTTGTGCACATCAGCCATCTCCTTCAACGGATCCGTTGAAAGGCCAGAACGCTTCCCTCCCCAAATATTCAGCAACAGTACGATCCCAGCCATGAAGGCTTGCAGCTGTCAACCACGTTCAGTAACCAATCCCCACAAGATAAAAAACACGGAATCGCAGCCTACTTGTAGAAAAGGTGAAAGTTGGTTCGACCGTTTCCTATATATATCAATGACATGGCTACACGAACGGGCAGCATTGGTGCAAATCGCGAGAGAAGGGAAAGAAAGAGGCGATGGTTTGCGAGGAGAGGGTATGAACGGCCTGTGGATAAATATCTGAACATGGTAGTAGTGTGCGTACAGCGAACTCGATTGCATGAAAAAGGGTGAGCTTGGGTCCCGTGTGGGGTCCCAACGTACTGCGTGTGATGTATCATGTTAGGCAAGGAAGTGTGAGCGGACATGATTATTGCTCACGGTGATCAGGCACCTCGTCGATCCATTTGTTCAAGGAAGAATCCAGTTCGGCCACGATGTGCTGTTCCCACTGCTGACCGACGAATCCCAAAAGGATCTTTGACCTGTTGATCGAGTACTAGGTCACATCGTCAGCGCATGTAAAAAGGCACACCACAAAAAAGAAACGGACAATCGTTCTATGAGCAAACGAAAGAATATTGTTGAGTTTGATGAAACTGATAAAATATGACAGCGTAGAGGGCTTGTCAGATGGTTGCCTGAAAACTTGTTGTGGATCCGGATGCTCCCAGTACTCGTCATCACAATCGATAGGGAAATCAAGATCAAAGCTGCAATACGTGAATCAATAAAAAGCACCACAAAAAGGGCAAAGGAGCGACCTACTCCTCGTCTTGGATAGCACACGGCCGTCCTAGAGACGAACTCATCTGACGATCAAAAACAACGAGCGCCCTATGGTTCGTGAGAGGATACCCCAGAAAAAAAACTCGGGGATACCCACCAAAACGCCCTCTTCCACAGTTCACCTTCCACAGAAAGTTTTCCGTCGTACGATTTCCGGCGATGAGCACCCACATCCTGCGCGAGTCGAATACCTATCCCAACGATAGTCCAACACGCTTGCGGGGCCGAGGTCCCTTGCAAATACAAAACAGACAACTGTGACCGTCAAGCCCCGCCGAACCAAGACAAACAGGAAAAAAATGTGACCTACACAATAGGTTTGCAAATCCTCCAAACACGGAGGTCCGAGCAAGGTCCTCCTCACCATCTGCACCTGCTCAAAATACTTCCATCCAGCCGACTGTTCAATGATGCCACTTTCGAGACCATCCAGAAACACGCGCGGATCGTCGGAATAACGGGCAGCGGTTGCACAAACCAAGAGATAGACGGCACCGAAAGCAGAGTTACGTAAATGGACACTCTGCATGATCTTGCGCTCAAAGGTGGGTCGATGCAACAACGGTGCCAACGCGTTGACGTGCACAAAGTACAGATGCACCAATTTCATGCCCAAGTCTTGGTCAGGAAACACGTATTCAGGCTCTTCAATGTTTCTGGATGCGAGTTCCCACTTTGTTGTGCGGGAGCATGATCAAAAATGACGTACACCACGATCAAACCGGGTTTCATCTCACCGGATAATGTTCGTCTTGTATGGTGAAAAACGATTCTCTAGACTCCTCCGAGCCGGTTACTTCCTTCTTGAGATCGATCGCCTTTTGAATGAGCATCACCCCGCTCGACTTGCCAAAGAAGCGTTTGGCCATGTGCGGACGCATCGACAAGTCCAGTGACTTGAGGTTCTCCGAGAGGTGCAGCGTTACGATGTCCTCGTCATCGCTCGGTGCGAGCTCTTCGATTGGGGTGTTGGCATTACCATACGCGGGAGACATGGTGTTGAGGGCATGCCCCGAAGTAGAAGCCCCCGCGTTACTCTTTTGCCAGGCCTCCCGATCGATCCGGCCCCCACCGAGTTCTTGTGAGAAATCAGCATCCGGACAAACCTTTTGGGCAAGACAAGCAAGTTTCAAATCATAATAGAATATCGTTCTTCGAGAAAGGCTTTACCATCTGAAGAAGCCTTTCCATTTTCTCGAGCCGATTCTCGAGATTCTCGACATATCTGACGAGCGGAACGGGCAAGATTCAGAACGGCCAGGTTCTCGAAGCTAAGGGAGTGGAAAAACGACATACCCTTTTGGAGGACCACGTTTCTGGGGGGGGGATGGGACTCAGAGTCAGCGAAACATATTCATATTCAAAGGCGGGAGACGACACACACCTTGGCCACCTCGACATACGTACACTCGAAATTATACGCGATACAATTCGAACATTTATTTCCCGGCATCTGACTGCCATCACCTTGACACCATCAAAATACGGCCGAGAGCGCGTGCGCAGTATAAGCATGCTTACATCGGACTATTGATAATGCGGGTACAAGCAAAACGAGCGTCAAGTGGCGCTCTTTATGAAAAACCAAACAAGCGACTGACTCTTCTTGCGGCGACACGTGTCACACGCGCGTTGAATCCTTCTCTTCTTGCTGTCCGGGACGATCGCAGACGGGTCCCCGATGTCGTTGTAGTCCTCCTCCGCGGAAGACATCTCTAGATAGTAAACAAGTATCGAAGGCCAAGATCGGGATCAAAAAGAGATTCAAAAGAAGAAGGAGAGAGAAAAAAAGGATGCGCGTGTGGTACAGTTGACTCACGAACAAGTATATGCCACGACTCGAGTCGACATGGGAAATCATATGTATTCGATGGCAAACATGTATATACATGACTCAGCCCTACGCTAGTCATTGGTTCGGCCAAAAACACTGACGACACCAAGGCGGCTGAGATCAACACCGTAAACTAATCATGGGGGTCGTCGGTCATATTATTTGACACTTGCCACCGACGACGACAGCCTGCATGATGCAGCGTGACCCCTTCATCGTCGGCCCATTCGAGTCATTCTTGCCATTGGATCCGTTTTTCCCCGAACCGCAGCCAGTGAGTCGTCCACTCGCTACCGGCGCCCAGTGACTGTTCCAACGGAACCCCGGAGCTTGCCACCCTCCGAGATCCGTTTCATATCCAACGGAGGGACATGGAAAAAAAAAACAAGGCTGAATTTCGTATCCCTAATTGAGCACCTTGGGGGCTCGCAAGGCCAGATTTCAAAAATGCGAGCACAGACTTGAGCCGTACGGCCAATAGCACAATTAAAGTAAAAACAGCCACCTGCGCCCTGAAAGCAACGTGCGTTAGCCCGCACACGCCACCCAAGAGGCACAAAACGGAACCTATAAACAACGGGGCGTAGGATACCATATAAAAAAAAAGGTAAAAAGGAACGACCGACTACCTCCATGGAGGAAAAAAAAAAGCAAACAAGATGCCATGTACAAAGTAGAAAGACTATATACTACCGAGGGTCGACTAGGACTATTGTTACATCGTAAATGGGACAGTGAGGGAATATGTGGAATTACTAAAAAACATGTGACTGGAATGCGAGAGACGGTCAAACGTGAAAAACGGTGATATGGATTACGAACATGTGCAACCAATGGTATGACGGAGCGGGATCAATCCAACTCACCAACCCGATCCCGCGTATAATAGAGTAAGGAGAAGAAAAACAGCAAAAGCAAGCAACAAAAAAAAAAAGAGACGACGAGCCAGGAAACCAACAAGCAAGAAGAGCATGTTCCGCACGATGGATGACGACCGAAAACGAGGTGACGCGAACAACACAATGAGTGCAAGATGACCAGATAATTAGAAGATCCGAATGTGATGGTCCAGAAGCAAATTAAAAACGTTGATTTTTACCACCCCGAATAGTGATAGTCGTCGGCCCAACTTCGGTTACGTGCAAGAGCGCGACGCCTTCGTTCGTCCTTGTCCTGGTCCGTTGCCGCATCCTTGATACCCTCGCTGCTATTCGACGTCAGTGGTCGTAGACCACTCAATCCTTGATTCGCTCTCCGCGCGACTAGTGCAGGATTCGTGTTGCTACTAACCTGACGCTCCCACAGCAATTGTCGGCGCATACTTTCCGACAGCTCCGTCTTGAGCATCCGTCGGCGAGTAGTCCTCGGTGTCATAGGCGCTGCAGCCGCGGGAAGATTATACGGATGGCCAAGTGGGATAGGTGCAGTCTTTGAGCCCATCAAGCCCGGCCCCACCTCCATAGCAACAGGCTGGATGAGACGCGATGAACCGCCCTGCTGCGAACCTCGGCGTGACATCAACGCCTGCAATTTCTGCTGAGCAACACTCTGCGACATCTGGATTTTGTCATCCGCATCGTCACCACTATCATCTTCCATCTCCTGTTCCTTGGGTGGTCCCTTGGGACGGTAGCCATTTTTCTCGCTCTCCTTCCGCTTTACAGCAGACGAAGACGGCGGTTTCGAACTACTAACAGCTGTGATCTGCGCCGCCAGAGGCAGCGCAGCAGCACTCTTACTCGTAGACAATCGCGGAGGAGCATACGCGCTGGTACTCCTTTGTGGGACAGGTGCATGATGCTGCTGCGGCTGATACTGACGCGAGAGATCAGCCGACGACCGGCTGATCCGATACGGATGGTTCAGTGGGAAAATGGCAGGGTTAGGGTTCATCAGTTGTGACAACAACCCCGATTGCGTGCGATTAAGAGTCGAATACGAACGCTTGGGAACTTTGGCGAACAGCTCGCGCTGACGCTGTGCTTCCAGTGCAGCTTCGCGTAACCCAGTTTCCTCTGCCTCACGCGCCTTGTCCTCTGCATCCATGGCTTCTGACGCCCATCCCTCAGAGTCAGTTGTCTCGTAGTCCTCTGATGATGTGGTGGCGACGATGATCGTCTTGCGCGATGATGATTGGCCATTGGTATTATTGGCATTCCCATTGCCATTCGTGTTGGCCGTCGCGTTGGCCACACGCTCCGGTTGGGGTTGGGATTGCTGCAGCGTCGACAACCTGAGCATCGATGGCGCAACGTGTTTTGCCGAATGCGATCGCTTCACTGGAGGACGCTTCCCAACTTCCTTTCCCCTTTTCGGTTTACTTTGACGACCTTGTCTCGCGCCAACACCTGCCGCAGCGGTCGTCGATCGCCGATCGTCCTCTTCTTCCTCATCTCCCTTTTTGTCATCATCCACGTCAGTTAACACGCTCTTGACCTGGCTCGACGCAGCACTGCTCGCTTCGAACAAGTCAGACGGCGACTTTCCGCTCGCAGTCGAACCGTCTCCCCTTTCAGGCGAGGCATCCTCAGGAGACTGTTGAAGGAAGAATTGACGATCTGACTGCCGAGTCGATGGTCCACCATCGGCGATGCGGGCCGGAGTAGGGAGCAAGGGCGGCTGCTTGGGGATGATGGATGGTGGTAACGATAATGGCTGTTCCGCGCGCACTTCCGTGGTGGGAACCGTGGAGCGGAGCACAGGAGAGGGTAAGGGGGGTGAAAGGAGCGTGGATGGCGGCTGTGGAGCGCCTGGCGTGTCATAATGTAATATCGGTGTCGTTGGTGGGGTCGGATGCGGGGTCGGATTGACGACGACGACACGGGGAAATGGTGCGTCTGCAGATGCAGGGAGTTGGACAAGTGGCACATCAGGATCGCAAGAGAGTGATGGGAGCAGCGTTGGTGGAGGGATCGAGACTACCACCGTTGTCGTGATGGGAGAGGTCGACTTGCGTTGGGGAAGAGAGACCTGGTTGGGCAACATGTCAACAATCACACGGCCGACACGAACGGTCGGTTTGCCACGACTACAAGAACCAAAGGTGGAGGGAGCAGTATGCGGGGATATCCGCGGGCGCTCCGGCGTTGACGGGGGAACCATAACAGAGACTGGGGGTGGCAACGGCGATGGTGATGATTGATCAGACGGCGACGGCAGGCCAGATGGAAGGACTACAAGAAAGGAAAGGAGAAGAGGGTGAGTGATAACCAAATTGAAGTGAACTAGGCAGTATTAGGGAAGCGGCACTCACGCTTAGGTTTGGGTGACACCTTTTCGTTGGGAGGTGCGGGGAAGTAGGAAGAGCGAGATCGGTCGTCTTTCGGATGCGGTGGGGCTGATTGCGGGGTGGGCGGTTGGTAGGATGCCTGGGCTTGAGTGAGTTCGCGATACCAGAGCCGCCAAGAAATGTTTTCTAGACGGCGGCCATCTTGGACGGACTCTTTGCACTTTGTGAAGACTGATAAAGGGAGAGAGTGAGCGATATGGGGGCAAGATGGGTCGTGATGGAGGCGCTGACCTGTCCAGAGACTGTAGAGCGCGTCCTGACCTTGGAGGTCCCTGACGGCCTCTGCGGCAACAGAGAGAATGGGAACGGGCAAGGCGGCCAACATGGCAGGAGGAGGGAGGGGCGAGGAAATGGGATGAGAAGGGATATATAATCAGACCTTTCGAAGCGGAAGAAGAGGTGAAAGTGGAAGCTCAAGAAGTATTTCACGGGCAGAATCCGCTCGTTGAAACAATCACTGTTCCTGGATGATGAGACCGAGGAGGGCGGGTGATCCGTGTATGACGGGGGGGGAGGAGGAGGAGGAGAACAAGGAGATGAGCTTGTTGTCGTTGGCGATAGTGGCAAAGGCCGTGCACGTTGTGGTAGAGAGAAGGAAAGGAAAGATGACGAGACAAGGCTTGTGAGCCGTTCGAGGAGGTGCTTGGGCTGGATTACTCCCGTCTATGTACCAAAAACAGTTAAACAAACCCGGGCCGGTACATGAGCTAACAAT
>JBBPLC010000708.1:0-12713 GCA_038089535.1 Hemileccinum rubropunctum
ACTTTGATGCCACGCTCGACCCTGGGATGCGCCTCGCCCGTGTGGTCTACGGTGGTATGTCTCTCACTTGACTCGTTCCGCCCAATTAACGCCCTTTAGATCCCTGTACCGACAATGCCGGTGGCGTCACTGGACACCCGCAAATGAATTCTAGGATTGGTGGAAATGTACGAAGTTAATACGGAATTTCGCCTTGCATGCCCGGGCAAATGCGCGGAACTCGTGGGGACGCCACATGCAGCGTGAAGGGGCTCCACGTCAATGTCGACGGAATGGGTAAGATGCGAACTCTTTGAGCTGTAGCCTCGGTTGTATCACAACAAGGGTATTGATGCATTTATGGACTTGCATACCAATATCGAGTATGGTATGGCTAATTTATGTTTGGTTGTGCATTCCCTCGCATACTAGTAGTGGTGTATGGATATGTCGCACGGGTCCGGTGGTACTAGCGACGGCCCAAGAGGGCTGTAGAATTAACTAATCCCGGCTTTCAAATGATGCAAGATCACTTCGCCATACTGGGATGCGAAGCTGCGCTGCTTTATGCCAACCTTCTCAACCAGCAAACCAATGGTATTCTACCGGATAACCTCGCTAATTTGTTGGACCGGCTAGCTGCTCATCTGGAGGCTGGACAGGGATTTGCCAGCGGATGTAAATGGCTTTCATGCTCGGGTTGTGTGAGTTACTCAGGTAATTTACCAGGTTCCGCATCACCATCCACTGGTGCTCATAACACCCGGGCTTCATTACCGGCTGGACAGGGATTTGCCGGTGGAGGTATATGGCTTTCCTGCTCTCGGGTTGTATGACTTACTTACTTCCTTTGTATTTGGGTAATTTACCAGGGTCGTCATCATCTGCTGGTGCTCGTCAACATAGCGCCCGGGCTTCATTATCGATAGCCATCAGCTCGCCATACCCAACACCGCTTCCAACCCCCTCCGGGTCACCGGTATCCCCTTTGGGTACATTTACGCCCGAAGCGGCTGATCCCCAGCCGCTTGTAAAGCCAAAACGAAGAGCTAAGGCTCCTCGTCGGGCTCCCTATCGGACTTCCCAACAGCCCACCGAAGACCAACCACCCGGGCCGGCAAATGTGCAAGCCGTTGCAGCTCTTGCCCAGCCACCTTGCCCGCGAGGGGGTAGAAAGGCCAGAGTGAAGGGGAAGAATCCCAGCGGGTCCGAGTGGGTGGAACGGGATCAACCACATATCACGCTCTCCCCCCATGCGGCTGAGCTTGTCACCATGCTCACCGGTGCGAGCCATAAATGGTCATCTAATGGCGTTGAGTGGCTTGACGCCATTGCGTCATTTCGGTCCAACCCGGATTCATTCATTGTGGATTCGCTTCAGTCCATTGCCACCAGATGCCTTGATCTCGAGCGCAAGACCATTCGGGGTAACTTCTTGTTTATGGTCAATTGCATGCAGTTGGTTACCAAATGCCAAAGGTAAGAGCGTGTTGGCAATGTCATACCATATTGCCAACCTTTTCGCAGCTTACAGTTTTACCGGAAAGCTGCAAAAGCAACGGCTAAATCACGCTCTCATGCTCGCAAGGGAAAACATTTGCCAGAGCATGATCATGCTAGCCTTCGCGCGATATACAAGGATGATCTCTCGGCGAAGTTCAAGGCTGCAGTTACGGAAACCAAATTTCGGGAGTGGCATGCCGCCGGGAGCAAATTCCTGGCCATTGCTGGAGGCGGATCTGTATATGCCCTTGTGCTGCTTGCTGGCCTGGAGCTCAAGCAATCCATCACCTCTCTGAAAGGGTCGGCTCACATGGATTTAGGTAATGTACTTAGATGTCCACCTAAAGGTAAGCGTTTGAAACTAATTACTTTCGGGCGTTATTGGTAACGGGGAATTCAGATGGTCCCTATAGGAATTTGATTGAAAAACATGTTGCGCCCACCATAGCGGCCATGCAAGTGCATTGCCCTCTAAGCATGAACACAATGTTTGACAAGGATGTCATGCGGGCCTACTCTTCTTCCCACTTCAAAGAGTTCAATTGCTCGGATCTAGAACTTTCAGATTGTTTCTTTGACTCCGTCAATTTCAAGTATGTTTGGAACTGTATGATTTGATGGTTTTTGACCTCTTGCCTTTAGCACCTTTGCACTTATAGCGAGGGACAAGACCCTCTGGCAACCATGTTACCGACTCTCTACCAATGTTGGTCCAACGCCAATTCAGAAGCTGATGTTTGTTGAGTTACAAACCCCTGAAGACTATGATCATCGCTACTCCCCTCCCCTTTCCGATGCACCGTCAGATGACTGCTCTCACTCCTTTGGCCAGGGGTCTATGGCTCCTTTAATCAACGCCATTGATCCAACATATCATAAGATTTCGTCTTCATTTGATCCCGCCCTTCCATCAAATAAACAACGAATAGTTCCAGTGGATGGACAGGAGGGAATAAAGTGGACAGAGGTGGAACGCGAGCATGCAAAAAATGTGGTATGGGTTGCAAACATATTCGATCTGCAGTTGAAGGTGAGTTCTCCCAAGGTTTCAATGCCCCTAATAATAAAGCACTTTTTAGTTACAAAGTCACTATGTTAAAGGGGGAAAAAGATCTTCGGTGTCCTATCTAGGTATTGCCTCAACCTCTTTCCCTAGGTATGTTCTTTGTCTTGTCAGTTCATTGTGTCCCACATTGACCTCGTATTGTTTTGATGCGGTGTAGTCAGAGACTCAAACTTGAGAGCTGCAATGAAGATCTCTTACTATTTTTTTCCACCGCCATGCCTGAATCCATGCGACACTCCCTAAATGACTTAATGGTTAGCTGTTTGAACAACAACATTCCCATAGAATATCGGGACACGGCAAATAGTGGTGATACCACCTTTTCAACTATTCACTGTTCATGGTGGAATCGCCATGCAACTCAGGTAAGATCATCTTTGATTGATGAATATATATTCTCTCATGTACAATTTCCCAAGGGCCATAATGCGCCCACTCATATCCAACCCTGCTACCTGGACAAGGCTAATCAATCTCGAACAAATCACTCTCAAATAGTTCCATATATTTCGAATGAAATTATGCAACATGAAAGGTTGTATGACATGTTAATTCGGACCATGGGCCCTGTTTTTGAATGGGTTGAGAAGGAGGTAAGAATCATCTTCATGTTTGAACTTTTTTATTTCCATATAATGATACATTATCTAGATCAAGAAGTACTTACCGGAAGAATATGTTATTCTCTCCCAGATGGCAGAACCTTTACCAGGCAATGCCACCTCCGGAGTTCCCCCCTTTACCTCGCTGGTACTTAACATCAATGTCTCCACCCGAGGCCATCGAGACCATGGGGATCTTAACCTCTGTTTCATTATTTCTATAGGGGACTTTGAGGGGGGAGAGCTGGTAATGGTTGAACCAGGTTTGGTGATACGTTCCCATCTAGGGGACTGCATTGCTTTTAGATCCGCTGAAATTACCCATTTAAATATGCATTACAAGGGCAAAAGGGTCTCAATTGTCCTGCATACGGATAAGGAAATGAGAAATTGGCACAAGGATCGCAATGGATGGGCTGGCAATATTACCATGAAGATCTATTAATGATGCATTGTAGATATACCACTACTTCATTTACTGGACTTACCCATAATTACCTTTGTTTAATAATGCAATATCTGTCTTGAGGGCTGAGCTCGGCGACGTGGATACATATTCAAGTTTGAAGGCCTTACCGGACCAACGTCGCCCGTGATCTAGTCATCGTGTTCATCAAACATGAGTGCCCTTGTTAGTGGTACGTCGAGTCGCCTGCAACAGCGTCGTTGGCTCACTGCTTTTTAGTTTGGTATCTATGGCCGTCGGCATGGTGGGTAGCTCCGCCATATACGAGGGGGTCGATTGGTCGACCCTGCGCGTGACCAATCCGCCTAGGTTTGTGTGACACTTTGTCACGTGCGGGGCTCGCTGAGTTCCGGTCACAATAGGTAGTCACGGCTTACACACTTTTCTTTGGCATCCTTAGTGGGGACAGCCTACCGACTCGAGCTACTCAAGCTATGGTTAACGACACATGCGATTTTGTTGGGTTATCCAATGGTGAGTCATTCAGATCCAGTCAGATTGTCTGTATAGAAAGCGCCTCCCAGACAAGCCTCAAACGTCGTTCCAACGGTAGGAGGCAGTGCATAAACAATCACGCCGTTTCCCAAGCACGACAGTATGCCCTCAACATTTCATCCTCATCCCATCTGACTGATCTGTACAGCATCGCAACCATTCAACTTTTCCAGAAAAAGTCCTCGCCCACTGGCGCGAGATCGACGTGTTCCAGACGAGCGTGAAGCTTTCGGAGGGCAAGCTAGAGTATATCTTTTTCGACGGTCCACCTTTTGCGACTGGTTTGCCGCATTATGGACATCTACTGATCGGTACTATCAAGGTGTGGTCGTTGGTCTCGTAATTCAGCTCCAAAAGAAAGGGTTATGACAATGTCGTCGTACCGTTTGTACAGGACGTTGTGATGCGATATGCCCACGTTACGGGCCATCACGTTCCCCGTCGATTTGGCTGGGACACCCACGGTCTACCCGTCGAACACGAGATCGATAAGAAGCTGGGCATCGCTGGCAGAGAAGACGTGCTCAAACCCATCGTGAAGCGCTACTCGTCCGAATAGCGCACGACGGTCGAGCGCATGAGCCGGTGGATCGATTTCGACAACGACTTCAAGACGCTGAATGGCGACGTTCATGGAACGCGTCTGGTGGGCGTTTGCGGAGCTGTGGAAGAAGGGGATGGTGTATCGTGGCATGCGGATGATGCCGTATTCGGCAGGGTGTACGACGCCGTTGTCCAACTTTGAGGCGGGATTGGATTATCGGGACATCAACGACCCGGCGATTACGTTGCGTTTCAGCTCGTCGATGATCCTAGCACGGCGTTGTTGGCGTGGACGACGACCCCATGGACGTTGCCGTCGAATCTGGCGTTGTTCATCCATCCCAACTTTACGTATATCAAGATCCACGATGAGGAAAAGGATATGAACTACATTCTTTGCGACAAATTGCTTGGGACGTTGTACAAGGATCCTAAGAAAGCCAAGTTAAAGAAAGTTGCCAAGTTCAAGGGCGCGGATCTTAAAAGATGGCGATATGTGCCGCTCTTCGAGTACTTTACCGAGCAGGTGAGAAAATTGCGTTGATTGGAGCGTCGAGGACTTCACGCACACATTTTGTGCAGTATGAAGATCAGGCATTCGTCGTCATCACGGATACGTACGTCACCGACCAAGATAGCGCAAGCATCGTCCAACAAGCACCAGCCTTTGGTGAGGACGATCATCGCTTTGCCAGGGAGCAAGGGATCGTGGCTGCAGACGAGACCTCCCCCTGTCCTCTAGATGATGTAGGTAGATTCGTCAAACCGGTCACGGATTACGAGGGGATGCACATCAAGGCAAGTCGGCAGACAATCACAATCGTCTGGTAGTTTTGCCTCTGTTGACGTAACGTTCATGTAGGCTGCAGACAAGGAGATTATGAAGCACTTGAAAGCCAAGGGTTGTCTGGTCGTTCAATCTACGATCAATCATTCTTACCCGTTCTGCTGGAGGTGTGTACTTTTACGTGTTGATGATCAGCTGAGATGTCCTCATAGAATGTTGTTTGTAGATCGGGCACGCCTCTCATTTATCGTGCTAAGGCAACGCTGTGGTAAGAAGCCTGAATGGTCCTTTGATAATCCTCGCGAGCTAAACGAGCCAGGGTTCCTCAATCTGTTGGCGATAACCGTTTCGGCAACTGGCTTGCAAATGCTCGCGATTGGAACATCTCGAGAAATCGTTACTGGGGTACTCCACTACCGCTGTGGGCGAGCGATGACTTTGAGGAGGTGCGCTCGATTGTTACGTTTGTTGGCCAAAGCCAAAGCGTTCTCAGATCGTCGCCGTCGGTTCCAGTGCAGAATTGGAGCGCTTGACTGGTGTGACCGGCATCAGCGATATCCATCGGGACAAGATAGATCACCTGACCATTCCCTCACAAAAAGGAAAAGGAATTTTAAAGAGGGTCGAGGAAGTCTTTGACTGTTGGTTCCAGTCTGGCAGGTAAGCACACCTCGTATTGAACCCTCGTACAATTAGAGTGTGATCCGGGACCTCAGCATGCCATACGCACAAATCCACTATCCATTCGAGAACAATGAGTTTTTCGAGCAGAGCTTCCCTGGGGATTTTGTGTGCGAAAGCATGGACTAGATGCGAGGATGGTTCTACACGCTGCTTGTTCTTTCGACGCACTTGTGCGGGAAAGCGCCGTGGAAGAACTTGATCATCTACAGTCTCGTCCTAGCCGCTGACGGCAAGAAGATGAGCAAAAGCCTGAGAAACTACCCCGATCTGAACTTGATGTTCGAAAAGTATGGCGCTGACGCAGTCAAGTGTGTTTTCCGTTGCTCGAGTGGAATAATATCCTCTAATGCTAAATGACATCTTTCCAGGATGTTTTTGGTCAACTCGCCGATCATCCGCGAGGAGGGTGTGCACGACGTCGTCTCTTGCGCCATGCTCCCCTGGGTGAATGCCTTCCGATTCTTCGAGCTGCAGCTGCAGGGGGCAGTGTCCCAAACCCGGCAGGACCGGTCTTCAGACGAGTATGACCAATCTTTCTTCGTTTCGTCCACATTTTCTCCAGTCCTCGTCCCTCAGGCTCCTCGAACACACGTTCTGCGTTCCAACTTCCCACCCACCTTACATGTACATACCACACTTCCCATTGGACCTCACGGTGTCCTACGGCGTGCAAAGACAGGGTTTCAGCCGGCACTTCCCAAGCAAGTAAGTTTTATTGGTTATATGTAGATACTTACCCGTTCTTGCCCGAGTGTGTGATGATCCTAATTATCACCTCGGGCTAGCACGGTCTGTGAGTACCCGGGATGAGATTGCCATGATGTGATAGTGACCCAAGTTGTTGAAACACGGTGATTAGTAGCACTGATTACTCTGTTAGTTCCGAAATGACTCAATGCTACCCTCCACAGCCATTTGAATCGGAAAAGTGGTGTCATAATCGGTGAAGTTAGTGTGGAATTGATTTCCCTATTTGATGCAGCGCAGGTATGACATTGGCCCTCTCAATACCCAAGTTTTCAAACTTGTCATGGCGGCACAACCCGAAATTGCTCCCCCCCCACAGATCATAATTCCACCAGCCATTCATCTGTCCCTCATCCGTATGAGACGTGGGACGTACGGCATTTCCTACGACATCTACACTAAAAAAACTGAAGATAATCTTCCCCAAGGTTGGAATGCTCCCCGAGGTATGGCGGTAACATTACCTTTGGACCTTGAGATCAAGAGGATTGATGATTACACCAACAGCCGCGACATACCACCAGCTGGCATCCAGCCTCAGACGTGGTCATTTCCAACCTAGACAATACAGCGACTGGGCAAGGATGAACACGACGGCGATCGCAACATATCGGACTATGATTATGCTTCGTCTGATCCTCCCGCCCGGAAAGCTAGAAAGCACGTTGAAAGGCATCAAGATGCATCGTATAGATGATGATTTCTACGATGCGACCGATGACCTGCAGCTCGGAGGTGCCTATGCCTCTGTTCTCCATGGCCCAACTCCCTCCCATCTTGTACCTGCGCAAATGGAGGGTAACGTGCCAGTAGGTGCATTTGTTATTCCTTCTTATACCCGTCCATCCCATGCCGCGAGAAACGCAGCCAACTGGAGGACTTAGTTTGTAGGACTAGGTTGTTGAACTAAGCATCTTTCTTTGTTTCATTCTCACTTTCTCTAGTGTCCTTGTCCCTCCTCTCCACTCAGCTTGCTTGCCACATTCTCCTAGGGCTGGAGCACGCTAGCCCATCTGTTTGTTAGATGAGATGCCAGTTTGAGCTGTTACATAATCGTATTATAAATTGTTTATAAACAAGGACAATCAAGCTCAAGCTCAAGTTTGTAACATACCCCCCCCCATCAATCATGTCTCCATACCGAAACAAGGCGAAGCGCCACACCATCCCCCAGCCTCCATCCCGCTCCATTCCATATGGGACCGAGTTCATCGAACGGATGGCCCGTGAGGGTGCATCCTATCTGGACGAATTTGAGGATCATGCAGCACAAATTCGTGACAAACCTGATCTTGAAGGTGCTTACAACAAACTCATTCGTGACGGGCATGCACTACCACCTGGGACTCCCTTGGATCATTACCGGGACCCTCAGCATAGAGAGGAGGTTCAGAGTGTGATGAAGGATATTCTTCGTCAGCCAGCTATCAGTACCGAGGAGTATGTGGCACCAGTTTAGTGCCTGTTTGCAATGTATACTGACAAACAACATCGCTAGTCACCTCATGAAATGCTTTGCAGCTCATGGTTTAATAGCCACGCAGTTGGAGGTCATGAGTGGTCTTCCACCTGATGTGAGGACTCGTGTTGACATGAGGATGACTGAGCTGAGGTACGAGTTGCCTTTACTCTTCTCAAATATTAACGTCATGTGCGTAGCTCTCGAAGTGTTGGCTCCGATAACTCAAGCTCAGTAGTGGGAAATGTTTTAGAGTCCTTGACGTCTTCTCCGCTGGCAGAGTTTGATCCCCCCACTGAATTCTACCGACAGGCACTCAGTCGAGATGCGATAAGTAAGCTACTGGCGTCACCACACTCCCTTTTAGGTCGGCAATTCGTTCATCACTCTTTTGAGGTTCCCTTTCGCATATCTGGTGTTTTATGTTTTCTTAGCGACACTCAGTTTCATCTACAATACCAAGGTACCATTGATCCGCTTCCCCTCCCATCCACAGACCTTCAGGATATGCTGATTCATTGTGATGTTATATGCCCGAAGTTATAGTGGGATTCAAATACATGTAAACAACGCAACATTTGGTGTATTCATTGTACCCCTTACCCTCCCAACCATTCCGTTCATCTCATGGTCATTGGATAGATCTATGGGCTGTTGGACTCCGCATCATCGTTTTCGCTGTCAAAGGGATTGATCAGGCTGCAGTCATGATTCCGGATTGAGGAGCTCATTGATCTCGATCCGCTTCAAGTGCCGAGATTGGCCGAAGAGGTGGCGTCGAGGGGTGAGGCATGAGGGATTAGAGGCGATCAAGGCAGCGAAAACGGTCTCCGTTCTCGTCGATCAGCTCAACCAAAAATTGACTGATCTTTGTGCTGCGTCAGCGATGACACGTCTTGTGAGAATCAGTGGGTCATCCTGACGGATGCGGCCATCCTAGACATGCTTCAGAATCGCCGGTTCGACGGTCTGCAGGGAGAAGATGGCCTGCGAGTTCTATCCAAACTATCTGAACGTGGTCAGTCTCAAACGGTGGATTTGCGCGGAATACGTTTGACAGACTGGTTCGCAGAACATGTGCGATCTGCCGTCTTGAAAGCCGCCGCCATCGAGGCTCTGCGCAAAATGATCGATTCTGAATCCTACGGGAGTACTTCGCGGGTTTACACTACCTACGAGTTATTGCTAGATTTAGTTGTCATCCCTTCTCTCTCGCCTCTTTTCAAGCGGCATATGATCCCTTTTGTAGATGAGGACGGCAGTGCGCTTCCAAGTCGCGAAACGCTGAGTTTGGTTCCACCCGTTGTGAGCGCATTGCGTGCTTCTCGCAGAAAATCGCGATGGAGATATTACGCTTCCTCTTTGCACAAAGGATGAAGTCTGAAATATGCATTCTGTATCTTGACAAAGCCATCCACATAGAGGATCTACGCGATACGATCGTCGAGGGTGTGTTTTCGCTCCGAGCACCCTGTTGGGATTCCTAGCCACGGACGGTACATTTGTCTTGTTCGAAACTTACGATGACACCATCCTTGACATCGTCACCCCGGAGTCGGTAATCAGCGAACCATACCTACTCAATGTAAGATCCCCTTTCGTTCCCCATTCTTGGTTGTCGTGGATAAACGAGCCATTCCTCAGGATCAGGATTTCCATCTCCAATCGATTTCCATCTCCAATCCACCACGCCCCGCCAACTCGAATTCTCGTCTACGTTTTCACTCACATCAACTTCGCCCATGTGCACTAAGATCCATGCGCTCGTGCTCTATTTCGACGCGTTCTTCACCACCACTGGCGACCCTCCAGACGCCCTGTGAGGCTCATCAAGGACGGTGATGTGACTCGCACAGAGGTATGGCTGATCGCGGGTAAACCACCGCCCAAGCGTGGAGTCAGTGTGGGTCTAGGTTTGAAAGAACGCGAAGAATAGCGCGTCATTAGTTTTAGCACGGGACCGATGAGTTGTCCAACACATTGGATGCAGACAGTCTTCCTGCTCAAAGACCCGATCTCTGCCGAGGAAGATGGGTATCGTGTTTCAGTTTCCCAACTTAGACGTCCCAAGCATCCCACGGGCAACCAAACCCACTACATCAACGAGGACGACATGTCGCCCTTGGCGAGAAACATACCAAGGCTTCACCTGTTTCCGTCGCTGCCACCGCACCTGCCTCCCCCAAAGTCGTTGCTACAACTGTCCCGTCAGCATCTGTGCCCACCCCCTTCCGAAATCGGAACAATTCACGCCTCCGGTGAACGTACTCAACCAGACGATGTTGTTGTACGCTTCGACAATGTTCCTACCCAGGACGGCCATCCTGCCACCGGACCCGTTTATCGGCTATTTGATGCAGAAACCCGCAGCTTCGTCTACGGCCTTCACCCTCGTGCTACCCAGGGTATGCTTGACTTTGACTACTTGCGCAAACGTGCTCGTCCATCCGTCGCTGCGATGATCTACCCCTCGGTGGTCACCACATCCAGAAGTTCTACTAGGGCACGAGGGAGACACTTCTGCCTGTGTACACTTCGCTCACTGAGGCTGTTAAGAAGTACCCTGATATCGATGTCGTTGTCAATTTCGCGAGTTCCAGGAGTGTGTACAGCAGCACGCTTGAGTGTCTCGATCGAGTTTCCAAGCATCCGCGCCATCGTGTTGATTGCCGAGGGTGTTCCAGAACGCCAAGCTTAGGAAGTCTTGGTCACGCCCAGGAAAAGAAGGTTCTGATTATTGGTCCCGCTACCGTTGGTGGTATTAAACTCGGTTGCTTCAGAATCGGTAACTCCGGCGAGTGAGTTGCTATTTTTTGGTGTCTTCTAGCGAAACGTACTGATTCACCATTGTATGATGGACGATATCATTGCTTCCAAGCTTTATCGCCCTGGCTCTGTCGGTTACGTTTCCAAGTCGGGAGGCACGTCGAATGAGCCAAACAACATCCTCTCCCTTGTGACCAACGACACCTACGAGGGTATTGCCATTGGTGCTGACCGCTACCCCGGTACCTACCACGTTCATCGATCACCTCTTGCGTTACGAAGATGAGCCTGCGTGCAAGATACTCGTTCTGCTCGGTGAAGTTGGCGGTGTTGAAGAGTATCGTGTGATCGAGGCTGTCAAATTAGGACGTATCAAGAAGCCCATTGTCACCTGGGCCATTGGTACATGCGCCAAAATGTTCACGACTGAGGTGCAGTTCGGCCATGCAAGCTCGATGGCCGACAGCGATGCCGAGACAGCAGATGCCAAGAATCGCGCCATGAGAGCCGCTGGATTCATCGCTCCCGACACATTTGAGTTGCTGCCTGACGTTTTGAAAGAGACATACGATAGGTTTGTCGCCAATGGTACGTACCATCGTTTGCCAGAAAGAAGTCGAACCACCAGTGATTCTCATGGATTACAAGTGGGCTCAAGAACTCGGTCTCATCCGGAAGCCTGCCACATTCATTTCCACCATCTCAGATGAGCGTGGCCAAGAATTGCTCTACGCCGGCATGCGTATTTCGGATGTGTTCCGGGAAGACATTGGTTTGGGTGGTGTCGTTGCATTGCTCTGGTTTAAGCGCCGTTTGCCTCCATTCGCCGCGGAATTCATCGAGATGGTCTTGATGTTGACAGCAGATTACGGTCCCGCCGTCAGTGGTTCCATGAACACGATTGTCGCGACTCGTGCTGGCAAGGATCTGATTAGCAATCTCGCATCTGGTTTGTTGACAATTGGAAGTCGATTCGGAGGAGTGTTGGATGAAGTAGCATCCGTGTTCTCGAGCGCGAGGGATAGAAGATTGACGCCAAGAGAGTCCGTGGACGAGAGCAGGAAAGCAAACAAGCTAAGTGAGTGGTTTCCCCCGTTTGCTTCGTCATCAAGATGACTGACTTGATTCTACCCAGTCACTGGAATTGGGCACAAGATTAAATCTGCGAACAACCCTGATCTGCATGTTGACCTCGTCAAGGAATGTGTTCGCAACCACTTCCCCTCTCACTCGTTGCTCGACTATGCGGTGGCCGTGGAGAAGGTGACGACCGCGAAGAAGGATACCGCGAGTCGTTGCGAGTGGGAAAGAAATGTTTACTGATGCCCTCGCCATTGGCTGATCCTAAACGTCGACGGTTGTATCGCTGTTTGCTTCGTCGATCTTCTTCGCAACTCTGGTGTGTTCACGTCCGAGGAGGCAGGCGAATGTATCAAGGTTTGCGGCGTCTTTATGTCGTAACATTCTTGGGTTGATGTGCATCCAGATTGGGGGGGATTGATAAAATGGTATCAAAGGGTGATGAGAGCAGTACAACTGAAAATAGACCCCTAAATACAATAACTGCAGAAGGGGGATTTCGGCGATAGTGCCTCATCAGTTTTCAGCCGTGGGGT
>JBBPLC010000709.1:0-12684 GCA_038089535.1 Hemileccinum rubropunctum
CTGATGAAATCGCTCGAAGAGGCAAGATGTCCTCTTCTCATTTTCACTCTTTCACCACTCCCACCCGCACTCCTGCCAAAGATCCTGACGCCATGGATGTGGACATAGTCCGCATCACTAAACTCACCCCTGACGAACACAAACGCTGTATCAAGAAGGGACTCTGTTTCTGCTGCCGCCGTGCCGGCCATAATAGCACCTCCTGCCCTTCTTTTCCCTCCACGCCTAACCGCCACATGGAGAAGAAGATCCATCGGGTCGAAGAAGAATCCGACCTCCCTATCTTACGAGAAATAGACAACGACAAAGATGAAGTCGCCGTTAGGAAGGTTTCCTTCCAAATGGATTTTTAGAAAGGGGATCTCAGTCGATGCGAGTCCCCCCTCCCTCCTTCTTGTGTGCTCCTGTATTTGTATCGGCTACTACTAAAGCTATGCAAATCCCAATTCAATTAGTTATTCCCTCGCACACCCAGAAAGCCGTCGACACCACTGCCCTTATCGATAGTGGAGCTGAAATCTCCTGTATCGATTGAGACTTTGTATCGATCAAGACTTTGTATCGAAACATCGTCTCCCCACCGAGAAACTAGCCTCCCCCATCCGCGCCCGCAATGCCAACCACTCATACAACAAGAATGGGAACATCACCCATACTTGCACCCTGTATTCCAACATCAAAGGAATCTTCCAGAAAGTCATTTTCTACGTCATGGCCTGCGGAAGAACTAATGTCATCCTTGGACTCCCCTGGTTAAGAACCACCAACCCTACGATCAACTGGAAAAGTCGAACCCTTTCTATCCCCGAATCCCTTGACGAGTCTAAAGACTTCTACGCCTCCTGTGCCAAGGACTCGGAATGCCACAACTCCCACTTCCCCGCACCTCGTCACGTCCACGTATCCTCCGTCCACGACTACCACCTTTACGGCTTCCTTGAACAAGAAAGCAAAGAACAGTTCCTCTCTCATGCTCTTGATAATTGCTCCCTTTTCCAAACCATCCGCAGAGAGTCTCGCTCTATCCCCAAAGGATCTTCTGTCATCGCCAAACTCACTACTGCCACCGAACTTGCCATGGAAGCCGAAAAGAACAAGCCAAAAACCACCCTTCCCCCCGAATTCTCTCAATTCGCCCCCATCTTCACCAAGGAAACTGTGGACCACATTCCCCCCTCTCGCCCCTATGATCACAAGATCAATGTCAAAGAATCCTTTGTCCCTAAAGTTGGAAAGATATACCCGTTATCTCCCGACGAATGCAAAGCCACCGAGAACTTCTTAGAAGAGAACTTCAAAGCCGGAAAAATCTGTCCTTCGAATTCCCCCCAAGCCGCGCCCTTCTTCTTCGTCAAAAGAAGGATGGCAGACTTCGCCCCTGCCAAGACTACCGTTACCTTAACGAACACACTGTTCGCGATGCCTACCCCCTTCCCCTCATCTCCGACCTCGTCGATAAACTCCGAGATGCCAAAGTCTTCACCAAGTTCGACATATGATGGGGATACAACAATGTCCGCATCAAAGACAGACACCAATGGAAAGCCGCCTTCATCACCCACAAAGGGCTCTTCGAACCCACTGTCATGTTCTTCGGCCTTACCAACTCCCCTGCCACGTTCCAACGGTTCATGAATGACTCCTTCCGTGATATGATCACCGAAGGATGGCTCATTATCTACATGGACGACCTCCTCATCTTCTCCCCCGACCCCGCCACACACGAAGAACACACAAAACGTGTCCTACAACAAATGATGGAACTCGACCTCCATCTTAAACTCGAGAAATGCAAGTTCGCTACCACCGAGGTTGAATACCTTGGTATGATCATCAAACCCGGTCAACTTGCCATGGACCCCATCAAACTCGATGGCATCGCCAAGTGGCCCACTTCCCAGAAAGTCAAGGATGTCCGCTCCTTCCTTGGCTTTGCCAATTTCTACCGTCGCTTCATCCCCGACTACTCCAACATCGCCCGCCCCCTCATTGACCTCACCAAGAAAAACTGTGCTTGGTCCTGGACTCCCACCTGTCAACAGGCCATGGATACCCTTCGTTCCCGGTTCCTTTCCAAACCTGTCCTTCATCTCCCCAATCTCTCTGCACCTTTCGCCATTGCCACTGACGCCTCCAAATTCACCTCTGGAGGTATCCTTCTTCAGACTGACTCGAACAGCGATTGGCACCCCTGCTCCTACCTCTCCCAATCGTTCTCCCCCGTGGAAAGGAATTACGACATCTACGACCGCGAACTCGTTGCCGTCATTCGCGCCTTGAAACTTGGCACCACTATCTCCACAGCTCCCTCTTCCCTGTCCAGGTCTTCACTGACCACAAAAATCTCACATACTTCCATCAACCCCAGGTGCTGAATCGCCGCCAAGCTCGCTGGCTTCTCGACCTTGCCGATTTCAATCTCAACATGCGGCATGTTCCTGGCTCCCAGCTCGCCGGCCCTGATGCCCTCTCCTGCTGCCCCGATTTACTTCCCGCCATCGACTCCCCAGACAACGACAATGTCACCCTCCTTCCCCCGTCCTTGTTTGTCAATGCTATTGACACCGCTCTAGCCAACAAAGTTCAGTCAGCTTCCGCCTCCGATCCCCTCATCTTGCAAAGCCTCCAATCTATGGATGGTTCTATTCCCCCTGCCATCCGTTCCCATCTCTCCGACTGGAAACATATCAACAGCCTCTTGACCTACAAGGACCGTATCTATATCCTCAATGACCCCTCCCTCTGCCGTACTATTGTCCAACGCTGCCACGATCATGAAACCGCCGGACACCCTGGCTTCCTTAAAACTTGCCAGCTTGTCGCTGCTGAATTCTGGTGGCCTGGCCTCGCTTCCTTCATACGTAAATTTGTGGAAGGTTGCGTCACTTGTCAACAAAACAAGGCCAACACGCACCCCACTGTTGCTCCACTTTCCCCCATCCGCTCCTTCGCTTCCCGCCCTTTCCAGCAGGTTTCCTGTGACCTCATCACCGATCTTCCCCTCTCCGCCGGCTTCAATTCCTTATTGGTCATGGTCAACCACGGGCTTACTAAGGGGGTAATTCTATGCCCCACCAAGAAGTCCATCACCGCTGAAGGAGTCGCCAATCTTTTCTTCCACAAAGTCTTCCTCCGCTTCGGTCTCTATGACAAAATTATCTCTGATCATGGTCCCCAATTCACCTCTGCCTTCGCCAAAGCCCTCGGGAAAATCCTGAACTATGACCTCTCCCTCTCCACCGCCTACCACCCCCAATCTGATGGGGAAACCGAACGTGTGAACCAAGAAGTCGAAACCTATCTCTGAATCTTCTGCGGAGATAACCCTGCCTCGTGGTCTGAGAAAATCTCCCATGCCGAATTCACCCATAATCACCGCCCTCATTCCGTCACCGGCAAATCCCCGTTCTTCCTCATGATGGGCTTCGAACCCTGTGCCCTACCTTCCCTCCTTCCCGAATCCCCTCTCCCTGCCATCAAAACTAGACTCAAAGCCCTCTCCACCGCTCGCGACGAAGCCTTAGCAGCCCACAAACTCGCCCGCCAAGTCATGGCCTCCCGCACCCGTAGGAACTTCACCCCTTTCGCATTAGGAGATAAGGTGTGGCTAGAAGCCTGTAATCTCAAGCGATCTATCACCAACCCGAAGTTCACCGCCAAACGAGAAGGACCCTTTACCGTAACCAAGGTCTTATCTCCAATCGTTTACCAACTCCGCCTTCCAAAAACGTGGAAAATCCACAACACGTTCCACACTTCCCTCTTATCGCCCTATCACGGACCCAACTTCCCCGCTCCACCGCTGGACTTTATCCATGGCGAAGAAGAATATGAAATTGAAAAGATTCTACGCCACCATGGAACTCCGTCTCGCCGCTTCTTCCTGATCCGATGGAAAGGATACTCCGCCGAAGAAGATTCCTGGGTCCCTGAACAGGACTTGAAACACGCAAAGTCCACTCTCACGAATTATAAAAAGCTCCACCCCTCCGTCTTCCCTCGAAAACCAACTTGATTCCCTACCACCATGTCCACCCAGCAAACCGTCTCCAATTCCGTTTCATCTCCTTCTTCTTTGTCTCCTTCTACCTTAGACTCTTCCCCTTCTTTGGCCGAAAGGCTTTCTTCTCTACCCCCGTGTAACTCCCCTGAACCCTCCTCCACTCACCCATCTCCTGGATGGAACCACACCCCCTTGCCTACCTCGCCTGTCACTCCTCCCGCCATCGTCTCCGTCGACATTCCCCTCTATGCCCACTGCCTCTGCGAAGAACTCGCTGACGGCCGTGCCCTGGAACACCAGGCATCCCTCCTCCGAAACCCTCGCATCGCTGTTCCCCTCGGTTGCTACCTCGACGTCGGTTCCCCGCTGTGGAACCTCTACCACGCCTACCTCCAAACCCAACATCTCGGCAACCTCCTAACCCTCTCCGGAGGAACCTTCGGCCATAGGGCCAACTTCGTCTGCAACATCCAGCAGAACCTTGAGGGAAACCTCACTGCTACCCTCTTCCAACTCGGTATGCCCAAGTTTCTTGATAACGTCAACCGTTACCTCTTCGAGCTAAACCAATACCACGCTCATCCCAACCATACCCATCCTGCATACATCGCTCCCTCCGTCGTCACCTCTGACAAATATCACACCCCCTCCGCATCTTCCTCCCCACTCCTACCTGATGAACTTATGAGTGTTCAACGTGCCGAGCTCGCACACGAAATACAAACTAGAGGCACCATCTATGGAGAACTCACCGACACCCCTCTCTCTCGCTCTCACCCCCGCTACAACGAGACCTGTTTCGAGTGCCACTGTCTGGGGCATCGGCGTATCAATTGCCCCTGGTACCAATGCCCGACTTGCCTTGTAACCACCCCGCATCACACTCAGCAACGTTGCCCTCTCCATCACCACACTCCCCCTCCTCCTTTCTCCTCACCATCTAGTTCCTCCCGCTCCTCCGTGTCCTCTGCTCGCCCTGTTCCCCCTCCTTGTTCTCGAGTCACACCATCCTACCCCCTCCGTCATAACCGACGATCTCGCTCCCCTGTTCCCCGCTCTCCCTCTCCCTATGACTACAACGATCCCTACGACGATGCTGCCTATGCCAACATGACTGGCTCCCCCGGCGCCTCCTACTGCGACTTCTGACTTGCGCCATTCACATGTTATCCTTCTCCGGAGTTTCAGATCTAGTAGGGGGGTAATGTTACGATTCACCTTTTTCTTTGCCTTTCACATTAGCATTCGTCTCACACTTCTTGCTAATGTCTTCCTTTCACACGACGACCACCGCTTTCTTCCGCTCTTCTCACGATGGTTATCTTGATTATGAACTCTTATCTTTTATTCCGCTTCCTTCCGACGGACAGCCGCATTTCCTTTGTTCCGATAACTTCCGTTATCTTCCTCTCACCACTTACCTTATTGAGCTTCCTCCGACCTTCTGCTGCTACATAGCTTGGTCCGTGCGTAGTCTCCTTTAGGTATATAAACCCTGCCGTCAATACCTTGTATTCTCTAAGCTAGACCAACCTGGAATAGCACCTTTGTTTCCTTCACTCGTCAATTGCTCTCTAAGTCACCCATCCTACTTTTGAGTGGACGCTCGTCGTTCTACCTTTGTCTCCGGTCGCTCTTCCTTGCGACTTGTCCCCGCTGCTCTTCTTTGCGGTTGTCCCGTCGACAAGAGTACCCCTTGGTCGACTATCCTTTGTCCACCTCAGGAAGCCCCTGCGGAAGTCCCCAGTCATTAACCACACGACTCGTCCTTGTCTCCGGTCGCCCTTCTTTGCGACTCATCCTGTCGATAAGCAAGCCCCTTAGTCGACATCCCTCGTCTCCCAGGTCTACGTTCATTTCCACCCGGACCGACCGTAACAGCCCACTTCCAATATGTCTCCTTGAAACTGGAGGTGAAATGACAGAAGAAACACTAAGAGCACTCAGCCTAATCTAGGTGGAGAGCGACTTCTGTGATGGTATGAATGGTGTGGGTCCTAATGTCAAGCCAGATGTAAACCAAAATGTAATAGTCAATAACAAGGAAATGGATGGTGCCCAAGTAAAGCATGTACAAGGACAGGTAACAAGTAGCATCCATTTACGAGAACAAGTTTGGCAAATGCAGGGTAGAATTGGATAAGGAAAAGTATAGAGTAGTACTCATAGTGAAACCAGCCCCAAAGGTGAAGGGGGATTCAAGTGAATAGGACTGAGAGAATGTAGACAATGAGAGGAGACAGGTTTAAATAGTGACTAGCAAGGGGTTTAGGGTAGGTCATCTGAGTCCTAAATAGTTTACGAACCTTCTCGTTGTCCAAGTTAAGGTATGGAGCAGAGAAATATGCATTGATATCTTGAGTGTGTTCAGCCCATCTCTTCTTGGCTGGCTTATCTACTTTGATGACCTGGACATCCTTGAGCAGGCTGTTGGACCTGGTAGGAAGAGCCCCATCACAGGCAGACCTACTGGCCCGTGACACTGCATGACTCAGATCCTTCTGAAGCTCTACAAAATGTTGTGAGAAATTAGTAAACAGTCACTGCAAACTCATCTTTTTTCTTTTTGGGTCAGCTTTCAGTATTGGATTTTACATCAGATATGGCAGTGTCAATGTTGAGAACTTTCCAAGCCCATTTTGAGCCAGCTTTTCCACCAGATGCAAGTAGATTATCACCTTGAGCAATGCCTTCAGATGGCCATGTTGCTACCTGAGCTTTCCAGTGGGAGGAAAGCTCCAAATCAGCAGCATTCTTAGCACATGTTGTTATAGTTCAGGACCTATATGCTACATTTTCATTCATTCATCCTTTTTTCATACTTAATGTTTTCTTTCACTTTCGAAGTCACGTTGTTATGGTCAGTCTGAGTAGGAACGAACATAGACCTGGGAGACAAGGGATGTCGACAAAGTGGTTTGCTTATTGACGGGGCGAGTCGCAAGATAGGCGACAGGAGACAAGGACGAGTCGTGTGGTTAACAACTGGAGACTTCCACAGGGGCTTTCTGAGGTAAACGAAGGATAATCAACCAAGGGATACCCTTGTCGACAGGACAACCGCAAAGAAGAGCGGTGGGGACGAGTCGCAAAGAAGAGCGACCGGGGACAAAGGTAGAACGACGAGCATCCACTTAAAAGTAGGACAAGTGACTTAGAGAGTGATGGACGAGTGAAGGAAACAAAGATGCTATTCCAGGTAGGTCTAGCTTGGAGAATACAAGGTAACGACGGCAGGCTTTATATACCTAAGGGGAATAGTGCACGGACCAAGCTATGTAACAGCAGGAGGTCAGAGGAAGCCCGATAAGGTAAAAGGTGTAAGAAAGATAACAGAAGTTATCGGAGCAAAGGAAATGCGGCTGTCCGTCGGAGGGAAGCGGGAATAGAGAGATAAGAGATCATAATCATGATAACCATTGTGAGAAGAGCGAAAGTAAGCGGTGGTCATCATGTGAAAGAGAAGCATTAGCAAGAAGTGTAGG
Organism: Hemileccinum rubropunctum; assembly: GCA_038089535.1. Taxonomy (NCBI): domain Eukaryota; kingdom Fungi; phylum Basidiomycota; class Agaricomycetes; order Boletales; family Boletaceae; genus Hemileccinum; species Hemileccinum rubropunctum. The sequence goes on from JBBPLC010000709.1 coordinate 7,489, forward strand.
ACGAATGCTAATGCGAAAGACAAAGAAAAAGTGAATCGTAACATTACCCCTCTACTAGATCCGAAACTCCGGAGAAGGATAATATGTGAAAGGCGCGAGTCAGAAGTCGTGGTAGGAGGCACCAGGGGTGCCAGTCATGTTGGCGTAGGCAACATCATCATGGGAATCCTCATAATCATATGGGGATGGGGCACAAGGAATGGGAGAGCGTGATTGTTGGTTGCGGCGACAGGAATGGGATGGTGGAACCCGAGAACGAGAAGGGAGGAACAAGAAGAACTAGACGGCAAGGAGAAGGGAGGGGGAGGAGTTCGACGACAGAGAGGGCAACCTTGTTGGGTGTGATGTGGGGTGGTTACGAGGCAGGAAGGGCACTGGTACCAAGGGCAGTCAATATGCTGATATCCCAAACAGTGGCACTCGAAACAGGTTTCGTTGTAGTGGGAATGAGAATGGGAGAGGGGGGTGTCAGTGAGTTCTCTGTAGATGGTGCCTCTAGTTCGTATTTCATGCGCGAGTTCAGCACATTGGACGGCCATGAGTTCATCAGGTAGAAGTGGGGAAGAAGACGCAGAGGGAGTTTGATACTTGTTGGAAGTGACGACGGAGGGAGCGATGTATGCAGGATGGGTACAGTTGGGATGAGCATGGTATTGGTTCAGCTCAAAGAGGTAGTGGTCGACATCGTCAAGGAATTAAGGCATACCAAGTTGGAAGAGGGTAGCGGTGAGGTTTCCCTCAAGGTTTTGCTGGATGTTGCGAATGAAGTTGGCTCTACGGCCGAAGGTTCCTCTGGAGAGGGTCAGGAGGTTGCCGAGATGTTGGACTTGGAGATAGGCATGGTACAGGTTCCACAGCAGGGAACCGACATTGAGGTAGCAACTGAGGGGAACAGCAATGCGAGGGTTCCGGAGAAGGGATGCCTGATGTTCCAGGGTGCGGCCGTCAGCGAGTTCTTCACAGAGGTGATGGGCGTAGAGGGGAATATCAATGGAGACAATGGTGGGAGGGGTGATAGGCGAGGTAGGCAAGGGGGTGTGGTTCCATCCAGGAGATGGGCAAGTAGAGGATGGTTTGGGGGAGGAGTTACGCGGAGGCGGAGAAGAAAGCCTTTCGGCTAAAGAAGGAGAAAAATCTAAGGTAGAAGGGGACAATGAAGAAGGAGAGGAAATGGAGTCAGAGATGGTTTGCTGGGTGGACATGGTGGTAGGGGTTCTGCGAGGGAAGACAGAGGGGTGGAGCTTTTTATAATTTGTGAGGGCGGACTTTGCATGTTTCAAGTCCCATTTAGGGACCCAGGAATCTTCTTCAGCGGAGTATCCTTTCCATCGGATCAGGAAGAAGCAACGAGATGGAGTTCTGCGGTGGCATAGGATCTTCTCAATTTCGTATTCTTCCTTGCCCTGGATAAGGTCCGGCAGTGGAGCGGGGAAGTTGGGCCCATTGATATCATTTTCATGATAAGGCGATAAGAGAGAAGGGTGGAACGTGTTGTGGATTTTCCACGTTTTGGGGAGGCGGAGTTGATAAACGATTGGAGATAGGACCTTGGTTACGGTAAAGGGTCCTTCTCGCTTAGTGGCGAACTTTGGGTTGGCAATTGATCATTTGAGATTGTGGGCTTCTAGCCACACTTTATCTCCTAGCGCAAAAGGGGTGAAGTTCTTGTGGGTGCGGGAGGCCATGACTTGGCAGGCAAGTTCGTGAGCTGCCAAAGCTTCATCACGAGCAGCAGAAAGGGCTTTGAGTCTTGTTTCAATGGCAGGGAGGGGGGATTCAGGAAGGAGAGAAGGTAGGGCATGGGGTTCGAAACCCATCATGAGGAAGAACGGGGATTTGCCGGTGATGGAATGAGGGCGGTGATTGTGGGTGAATTCAGCATGGGAGATCTTTTCAGACCACAAGGTAGGGTTATCTCTGCAGAAGATTCAGAGATAGGTTTCAACTTCTTGGTTCACATGCTCGGTTTCTCCATCAGATTGGGGGTGATAGGCAGTGGAGAGAGAGGGGTTGTAGTTTAGGATCTTCCCAAGGGCTTTAGCGAAGGCGGAGGCAAACTGGGGGCCACGATCAGAGATGATTTTGTCGTAAAGGCCAAAGCGGAGGAAGACTTTGTGGAAGAAAAGATCAGCAACTCCTTTGGCGGTGATGGATTTCTTGGTAGGGCATAGAATTACCCCCTTAGTGAGCCCGTGGTCGACCACGACCAATAAGGAATTGAAGCCAGTGGAGAGGGGGAGATCAGTGATAAGATCACAGGAGACCTGTTGGAAGGGGCAGGAAGCGAAGGAACGGATGGGGGAAAGTGGAGGAACAGTGGGGTGCGTGTTGGCCTTGTTTTGCTGACAAGTAGCACAGCCTTCACACAAAGGAAGCAAGGCCGGGCCACCAGAATTCAGTGGCGACAAGCTGGCGAGTTTTAAGAAAACTGGGGTATCTGGCAGTTTCATGGTTGTGGCAACGTTGTACAATGGTGCGGTGGAGGGAGGAGTCGTTGGGAATATAGACATGGTCCTTGTAGGTTAAGAGGCCATTGACGTGTTTCCAATCAGAAAGGCGGGAGCGGAAGGCAGGGGGAATAGAGCCATCCATAGACTGGAGGCTTTGCAAGACGAGGGGATCAGAGGTGGAGGCTGATTGAACTTTGTCAGCCAGAGCGGTGTCAATAGCATTGACGAACAAGGACGGGGGAAGAAGGGTGACATTGTCATTATCAGGAGAGTCGATAGCGGGAAGTAGGTCGGGGCGGCGTGAGAGAGCATTGGGGCCGGTGAGTTGGGAACCAGGGACGTGCCGCATATTGAGATCAAAATCAGCGAGGTTGAGAAGCCAGCGAGCCTGGCAACGATTCAATGCCTAGGGTTGGCAGAAGTATGTGAGATTCTTATGGTCAGTGAAGACCTGGACGGGGAAAGGAGAGCCATGGAGGTAGTGGTGCCATGTTTTCAAGGCGCAAATGATGGCAAGGAGTTCGCGGTCATAGATGTCGTAATTCCTTTCCGTGGGGGAGAACAATTGGGAGAGGTAGGAGCAAGGGTGCCAGTTGCCATTGGAGTTTGTCTGAATGAGGATTCCTCCAGAAGCAAATTTGGAGGCGTCAGTGGCGATGGTGAAGGGTGCGGAGAGGTTGGGAAGGTGGAGAACGGGTTTGGAAAGGAATTGGGAGCGGAGGGTGTCCATGGCTTGTTGGCAAGCGGGGGTCCAGGACCAAGCACAGTTTTTCTTGGTGAGGTCGATGAGGGGGCGAGCGAAGTTGGAGTAGTCAGGAATGAAGCAGCGGTAGAAGTTGGTGAAGCCAAGGAAGGAGCGGACATCCTTCACTTTCTGAGGGGTAGGCCACTTGGCGATGCTGTCAAGTTTGACAGGGTCCATGGCGAGTTGACCTGGTTTGACGATCATACCGAGGTATTCGACCTCAGTAGTAGCGAATTTACATTTTTCAAGTTTGAGATGGAGGTCGAGTTCCATCATATGTTGCAGGACACGTTTAGTTTATTCCTCATGGGTGGCAGGGTCAGGGGAGAAGATGAGGAGGTCGTCCATGTAGATAATGAGCCATCCCTCAGTGATCATATCACGGAAGGAGTCATTCATGAACCATTGGAATGTGGCGGGGGAGTTGGTAAGGCCGAAGAACATGACAGTGAGTTCGAAGAGCCCCTTAGGGGTGATGAAGGCAGCTTTCCATTGGTGTCTGTCTTTGATGTGGACATTGTTGTATCCCCATCATATGTCGAACTTGGTGAAGACCTTGGCATCTCAGAGTTTATCAACGAGGTCGGAGATGAGGGGAAGGGGATAGGCGTCACGAACGGTATGTTCGTTGAGGTAGCAGTAGTCTTGGCAAGGGCAAAGTCTGCCATCCTTCTTTTTGATGAAGAAGAAGGGTGTGGCTTGGGGGGAGTTTGAAGGACGGATCTTTCTGGCTTTGAGGTTCTCTTCTAAGAAGTCCTCAGTGGCTTTGCATTCGTTGGGAGATAAGGGGTATATCTTTCCAACTTTAGGGACGAAGAAATCTTTGACATTGATCTCGTGATCATAGGGGCAAGAGGGGGGAATGTGGTCCGCGGTTTCCTTGGTGAAGACAGGGGCAAATTGAGAGAACTTGGGGGGAAGGGTGGTCTTCGGCTTGTTCCGTTCAGCTTCCATGGCTAGTTCTGTTGTGGTGGTAAGTTTGGCAATGACGGGAGATCCTTTGGGAATAGAACGGGATTCTCCATGGATGGTTTGGAAAAGGGAGCGATTGTCAAGAGCACAGGAGAGGGACTGTTCTTCGTTCTCATGTTTAAGGAAGCTGTAAAGGTGGTAGTCGTGGACGGAGGATACATGGATGTGCCGAGGTGCAGGGAAGTGGGAGTTGTGGCGTTCGGAGTCTTTGGCACAGGAGGCATAGAAGTTGTTTGATTCGTCAAGGGACCCGGGGATGGAAAGGGTTCGACTTTTCCAGTTGATCGTGGGATTGGTTATTCTTAACCAAGGAAGTCTGAGGATGACGTTAGTTCTTCCGCAGGCCATGATGTAGAAGGTGACCTTCTGGAAGATTCCTTTGATGTTGGAATACAAGGTACAAGTATGGGTGATGTTTCCATTCTTGTTGTACGAGTGGTCAGCATTGCGGGCACAGATGGGGGAGGCGAGTTTTTCGGTGGGGAGACGATGTTTAGACACAAAGTCTCGATCAATGCAGGAGATTTCAGCAGGGTGCTGGTGTCGACAGCTTTTTGGGTGTGCGAGGGAATGACTAATTGAATTGGGATTTGCATAGCTTTAGTAGTAGCCGATACAAATACAGGAGCACACAAGGAGGAGGGAGGGGAGACTCGCATCGACTGAGATCCCCTTTCTAAAAATCCATTTGGAAGGAAACCTTCCTGACGGCAACTTCATTTTCGTCGTCATCAATTTCTTGTAGGGTGGGGAGGTCGGATTCTTCTTCAACCTGATGGATCTTCTTCTCCATGTGGCGGTTAGGCGTGGAGGGAAAAGAAGGGCAGAAGGTGCTATTATGGCCGGCACGGCGGCAGCAGAAACAGAGTCCCTTCTTGATACAGCGTTTGTGTTCGTCAGGAGTGAGTTTAGTGATGCGGACTATGTCCACATCCATGGCGTCAGGATCTTTGGCAGGAGTGCGGGTGGGAGTGGTGAAAGAGTGAAAATGAGAAGAGGACATCTTGCCTCTTCGAGCGATTTCATCAG